>CABFOV010011957.1:0-12473 GCA_902141375.1 Timema poppense | reverse complement strand
TGCAATCAGGGTAACCTGAAATGTGAACATCTGAAAGAAAAAATGCCATATCTAACATTCGTGAATTATCGCGAACTCCACAGACGCAGGGCTCTGACTATACAGTATAACATAACACGTGAATGGAGATGATAAAGTTGAATATTCTTGGAATAATATTCAGGTGACTTGTGGTGTGGTGAAATGGGTATTGGAGTATGCAAACTATGATGATCAAATGATAATGATCAAGGTTGAAACCAAACCCAAGAATACAGAGGTAACTCATGTTTATATGCCTACACCTACTCACGATGACAAGGGTAATGACTGGGCTTATCACCAGATTAGTAGTTTCCCTGAATGAGTTAAGGAAGATAACAATCTTGTAATTATGGGTTAATGAAAGTGATCATTTGTGAATGAGAACAAAAGTGAAATTGTAGGAAAACACGAGCTATGAAGAAGAAACGACAATGGATAGGTTAGTTGAATCCTGCGTACGACGTGAGCTTGTCCTCAAAAATACTTGGTTAAGTTATCATCCAAGAGGAAATTACACATGGAAAATGCCTGGAAGCAAAGAAGGGTATTAAATGGATTTCATACCAGTTTAACGATACAAAAACAAAGTAAAGGAACCTAGGAGCTTTCCAGGAGAAGAGGTGGACACTGACCATAATCTTGTTACGATGAAAAAACTAAGGAATAAATATATTATGAAATGGAGAGTTGAAAAAATAACCAAAGAAGAAAGTGTGAGGAAAAAATATAAGAAGCAAACAGAAATATAGACAGAAGAATTAATTAAGGGGCACTGTAATAGAATATAGGGGGGGAAATTTAAAGAAGGGATATTAAGTTTTGGAACTAGTGAATGCATTAGGAAGATATCCGTGAATTACTGATGAGATTCTCCAGAAAATAAACGAAAAAAAATAGCTTAAAAATTCCAAGAGTCTAGAAGATGAAAGAAAATATAATTCACTCACAAACGAAATAAGTGAACCCTGCTAAGAGTATACGGATAATTGTGCTATGTCGGAAAATAGAGCTAGATTTTCAAGAGAAAAATCAGGCATTAGTAATAACAAGATAAGAAGCCTGAGCAGCAAGGTCAGAACAAGATTTGAGGGTCCAAACAATGGGAATGGGTTATTAATGATCAATACAAAATTATATATAAACAGGGCCGGATTTAAGGGAGGCAACCACAAACCCCCAAAAGAAAGAAAAAAAACTATAACTTTCTATTGTAAATGCTTTCTTGTTTTGTGTCTAACATAATGTTATTCCTGAACGAAATAATGAGGTATAAACAAATTATAGTGTGTGCAGCTTAAAATAAAATAAAATTCTTACCGACACTTGAAAGATTTTCTAGGAAGGTCCTTGATCATTTACAATTTTTCACGCTAACTCTAAATACATTGGCCTCCCTTTCGGGGTACCGCAGCAGTTCATCTCAAAGTGTTTCCACGAACCAGCTGACAGCGCCGCCTTTGATACGAGTTTTGTTTTCCAATTTGTTGTTGCTCTGACAAATTTAGTCGGCTACTCTCGAGAAACGTTGAAATTCAGATGTTCGTTGTGTTCGTGGTGAATGACAATTTGTATTTTAATGAGGTAGTTAAATAAAATACTAAGTGTAGAAGTGTCAATTATGGAGGATTATATCGACATAATATAAAAATATGTGATGTGATCCAAGAAAAGGTACCTTAAGAAAGAATTCAGCCAGAATTACAAGCGAGCGCACTANTCAGATGTTCGTTGTGTTCGTGGTGAATGACAATTTGTATTTTAATGAGGTAGTTAAATAAAATACTAGGTGTAGAAGTGTCAATTATGGAGGATTATATCGACATAATATAAAAATATGTGATGTGATCCAAGAAAAGGTACCTTAAGAAAGAATTCAGCCAGAATTACAAGCGAGCGCACTAGTGAATGAGCAACTGTCTAGCCAGATTGATGAGTGAGCAAACGAGTAGCTACCAAATTAATCCCAGTTTATTAGTGAAAATCTCTTTCAAAGACAATTCGCTCATCTCTGCTTCTCAAAAATGCATACAAAGTTATTGCATGTATATAAAAGAGGAAACATTGTTGTGGTTTTCTCATCATCTCTTCACGCAACGATGATTTTTATTTGTAAAGACCTTTTTTGAGTATAATATTGAAATATTAACATATCGGTTACTGCTACTTTTTATTTCTTTTATTATTAGCACTATGTATTACTACCCATTCGGGTTATATAAGCCATTTTTGATACTAATGGCCTAATCTAATTGGTAAGACCAGAAATATTCCATATATAAAGTGCGCTAAGCGTATCAACAGTATTGAAAAGTTATTTATCATGCGACATTGGGAAGTTTTCCTGACACGCCCTGGACCTATATAGCAACAACTGCGCAGTGCCTGTGAACTAGACTGCTCTGGCTCAAGAGAGTCACTCGGGTCACTTGCCCGCTGCTCCAGTCTGGCCACCTCTCATTACAACACATCTGTTTGTTATATTTTATTGTTCAGTCACTCGCTCACTCGCCCAGTCTAGCCGTACTCAAGAGTTGCTTTACTCGGATATGCTTTCAGTCACTCGCTCACTCGCCCAGTCTAGTCGTACTCAAGAGTTGCTTTACTCGGATATGCTATGATGTAATTTACATGGGTTTACGGGGTCCCCAACACTGTATTACACACCTAGGCCCCCACACACGTAACCCAGGCCCTGTGTATAAATACTTTATGGTGATGATATAGAAGAATATGCAATATAAAAAGAGCAAGAATAAGAAGAAATAGGAAAACATAATATAAAATGTGAGTTTGTAGCAGCATTAAGAGAAGTGAGTAAGAATAAAGAACGTGGAGTAGACCGAATAACTGCCCATCCTTTTTTAAAAAAGTGCTAAAGAAAGATTTTATCATCTTATAAAATATTATTTATAATATAAAAAGAAAGTATCTGATGATTTTAAGAAATATATTATTGTCATAATACCAAACAAACCTGGTGCTAAGGAGTGCAGAGTGTTCAGAACAGTAAATTTAACTGCACATGCCTCTAAGATATTACTTCATTAATCTATGATATTAGGAACTTCAAAGTTCTTTGCCGCACTTTCCCTATGAAGAGCTAGTTTTATCCAATACACCTCATTACAATTTATTCATATCAGACTGATTCTAACGTTATCCTCCAATCTGTGTCTAGGTCTTCCCAATGGTCTTGTCCCATTCGGTTATAGCATGCATTTCCCGACTTTATTTTTTCCTAATCTTTGTTTCTTTTATTTGCTCGTGTGCCTCTTCCTGTACTTTCAAACATAGTTACTATAGTAAAATGTACCTCCTAAAGTGAAAAGAAGTTTTCCTTGAAGAGGTACGCAATAATATGCATCAAGAATGCTAGAGTAGTGGCTGTCTTTAAATATATTATTAATGTACTCCTTCATATATAGAAATTAAATGATTACTCTGGCAAATTTAAATTAGAAATTTTCCCATGAACCAATAATTTTAACTTCATCTAGAATGAAGGAGTGTGATTCTTACCTTTGGGTTGAGTATGAACAGTTTGGTAAAGAGCCCAAGAGCAATTTGCGCTTGCACCAAGATCTGTATTACGACTGTTTTACCCCCTCCTGTGGGGCCAACGATCATGGTAGAATGCCGGGTCATCATCGTCTCGTACAGCTGCACCACTTTGTCCACCTGCCATAGCAAGGAGCAGTACATAAATACAGAGTCTGGTCATTTCAATAAGCCATCAATTTATTGTATATACTTTGGTCCATCTGAAGGACCACTTTCAGAATTTAAATATAAGAATTGGCTGACAAGTAAAATACAATTTTTCTGTAGGAACAATTTTAAAACAAAATCACATACACAACATAAAAAAGGAAGAAAATATTTAAAAAATAATAAGTGATTCTCGACTAAAACAGAACTTATTGAGATCAATGTATTTCTTTCATTTTTTTATTCATTTCCTTAATACCAGGTGTTAAATTTAGTATTTTAAATTTTTAAGACTAATTATGTGCGTTATACAAATCATATATTCTTGCATTATATATTTTTTTTAACTCATGGTATTTTAATATTAATTTCTATATAGATAAATATTTTTATGATAAAGGAAATTGATAAAACCAAAGGAAAAGGAAAAATAAACTACTAAGAATAAATTTGATGAAGACTCCTGGGTCCAAACCTACCACTTCTTTCCTGGTGGAGCTGGCTAGGATAATCCTTCAATTTAACAACTTTTGTTTTCCAGACAAACACTACCTACAGATAAAGGGCACAGCTATGGGTACACGTGTGGCTACTTCGTATGCAAATCTTTACATGGGACTACAGTAGCCCCATGGCTTCTTTGTTGCTGACTGACACCTCAGAGCTGACGGCTTTAAAAAGTTACCAGACCAAATTATGTATCCCTACGCCTAACCATATGATCTTCAAAAACATGTGTTTAGCAGCTGTCACTTATGACAGACAAAATTTAGGTATATAACTAAGTGTTGAATGTAAGAAGTCAGCTGTGAGCTGTCAGTCAACACCAAAGAAGCCATGGGGCTACTGTACTAGAAGAACGCTTTCTACATTCTCAGCCCATCAAACCCTATCTATGGCTTTGCTACATCGACGACATTTTCATGATCTGGCCTCACTCCAAAGAATCCTTGGACGTCTTTCTAGATAATCTCAACAATTGCTGCCCCTTAAACTTGACCCACAGCAAATCACAGCATAGTCTTACCTTCCTTGATGTGGATCTGTTCCTTGAAAACAACCAAATTCGTACCACTGAACATATAAAACCCACCAATCACCAACAATACCTCCGCTACCATAGCAGCCATCCTTCATACACAAAAAGGTCTCTACCATTCAGCCTTGCCACACGAGCCAAACAGATATGTTCAGAACCCGACGATTTAACAGAATATTGTAAACATCTCCACAGCTTTCCAAAGTAATAGACAACCAAATCTCCAGAGCACTCTCCAGGGATGACTACGACCCTCCAAAAAAAGTTGAGGACATCCCTCTCACAACCCAAAACCATCCTGGTCTACAACGTATCAACACCATCCTTAAAAGTGGTTACAAATTCCTAACCAGTTCTACCCAGACCCAAAACCTTCTTAGTTCACCCCTGAGAGTCACTTTCAAACGGCCACCCAGTCTCCACAATATTCTAGTTCACCCCGAGAGTGACTTTCAAACGGCCACCCAGTCTCCACAATATTCTAGTCCATCCCAAACTTCCTGACCCCAAGAAAACCCGACTACCAAAGGTTCATGCCCCAGCGGTAGCACCCGTTGCAGCACATGTGGAATCCACCTACCAGCTACATCCTTCAACAGCAAAGTAACCAAATTGGAATACAAGATCCAATAACTTAATATATCAACTACAGTGC
This sequence comes from Timema poppense, assembly GCA_902141375.1. Lineage (NCBI taxonomy): Eukaryota > Metazoa > Arthropoda > Insecta > Phasmatodea > Timematidae > Timema > Timema poppense. Next base: position 7,047 of record CABFOV010011957.1, on the reverse strand, counting down.
AGAATATATTGGCCTCACTACAGGTTCTCTAGACAGCGAATGAACAATCATCGTTTTGACACAAACCACAAAGATCCGGACAAGACTGTACCCATCCATGCCGGTACCCACAACCAGGACTTTCAAACCTGCTACACCACCAAAATATTAAGAGCATTTCCCAAACAGTGCAACAGTTCTCAACTTAGACAGTGGGAACTGGCCCAACAATGGATTACCACCAGGCCTCAACAGAAGATAGTTTATTTCTACAATATTATTATTTTTCAAATTAACATTATTATTATTATTATTATTATTATATAACACAATAAGGAAAACCTCTTTTCGCTATATGAGGCAATTGTATAATAATTGGAAGAAGGTACAGGAAAGGTNAAGAAGGTACAGGAAAGGTGGATAGAAACATATAAAAGGGGGACAAACACAGCTCACACTTTACACTGCTGCCAATGGACAAAGAGGTAATGGATGTCTCTTAAAGAAAATTGATCGTCACCGCCCAATCCCCCGAACTAGGTGAAGCGAATAGAGGTTTTCCTTATTGAGTTATATCATTATATATTCGCATCCATGTCCTTTTCCTGTGTTTGTCCTTTATGTTATACCTTTTATATGTTCCTTCCTATGTGTTCTATCATTCTTTACCATTTTCCTTTTTTTCCCCTATTGTTTTTTTTGTTTTCTCTTTTAGGAAGTTGCGTTGCGTGTTTCACACTCCTCCCTGATGAGTTCCGATAGAATGAAACCTGGGTCGGGGGATTGGGCGGTGACGATCAATTTTCTTTAAGAGGCAACCATTACCTCCTTGTTCATTGGCAGCAGTGTAAAGTGTGAACTGTGTTCTTCTCTTCATTGTAAAGGCCATATTGTGTTCGTCCCCCTTTTATATGTTTCTATCCACCTTTCCTATACCTTCTTACAAATATAATACATTTTCCTCTTATTTACTTTGGTGACTTTTTTGATTGTAGCTTGGATAGTGTATGTTTTTACTTATAATAATAAAAAGCTTGAATATCCAGTGTGCATTTTCAATCCTGTCTAATCAACAACGTGACCCAATATTCTGAAATAGCTCGCGGTTAACATGGTGACATGTGAATGGCATTGAACTCCGAGGTCACACAATAACAATAACCATTTTTACAAATGATGCACAAAGCAAGTTCTCCAGCATAGTTTTAACATCCATTTAAAAAAAGGAATTATTAAAATAACCGTAAATACTTGCCAGTGATGCTATAGGAATAATATCCTAGAAAAAATACTAAACTTTATACTAGTACAACTCTCCGCTTCAGTGGTCTAACACACTACTCTTACAGTAGACCAGACTGACGATGACAGAGAGATCAACATTCAAATCTTGGTCGGGTGTACTGAGGGGGTCTATACAAAAATGTTTTCCACTATCGTTCCACTCAAATAAAGGTAAATCTCCTATAAATATAACGGTCATAAACCCTAAAACTACGGGCGTATCCCTGATCAGTATATAAGTGTATGCCGAACAGATAGTAGTACATGGTGCTAGGAAAAAAATATTTTTAAAACTATAAATAAACACCATAATGTTTTCCAAAAGGCATTATATTGTTATACCTGGTCTGGCAGAACCACGTATCCATATTCTTGAAGTACCTGCACCACCGCAGTGTTGAACTCTGGGTAACCGACGCGAGGGCAGTCCAATCCGGGAAACAAGTCAGTAATCAGACCAAGAAACAAGGGGACATCGTCAAACACAAACTTGGGAAGATTCATGTCCCTGAAACACAAATATTAAATAATTATTCTCAATTTTTCAAGAGAAGCGAATAGCCAGAAGAAAGCCCCATTTAAAATTGTTTTGTATAGTATATATTCTAAAATTTTCTTTGTGTTTTATAAGTTTTATATTTTAAGTATCTTTATATGAAAAAGGAATAATTCCAAAAATTAAAACAATTTGTAACTATGAAATTGTGAATAAGTTGGAAGTTTGAAAAGTGTAAGAATAAATGAAGAAAGAAGAGTGTTTGTTTCTATCTAGTCCTAACCTAACCATCCTTTCAGGTTGATTCTTTCACTATCACTTACTTTACATTATTGTACACTGTCCTACAATATATTTTCAAGACATGGCCTTTATTGGAAGGCATGTTTATGTAAACATTGTATATTGTGAGTGGCGAATGACACAACGAATGTTACGAGGTCGCCATGATGATTTTATGAACAAATAAAATATAGGAGCAGGCCTAAGCATTTTTTAGCTTTTCGAGAGGCTTTGAAAGTGTAACATCAATGAAATTATGAGAGACAATATAATAATATATTATTAATATTAAATCATCAAAGTTACAAGAAACAAGAACAGTGATATTAAATATAAAACATTTATCTGTGGTAAATAGTACTCATCCAAGGCCGTAGCTGGGGGGCTTTGGGGTTTCAAACCCCACGTGAAATTTTATGAACCAATTATAATATATGGCTTTATTTATGGTTCAAACAATATCAAAATTAAGGTACAAGTATAAATTAGGGAGTGGTTATACCATAAAAATCACGTCTAGAGGTGTTAAATATTTAGAAAATTTCTTAGCCTTCAGCAGCTAAGGGGTTATTTTACCATGAAAAAACACCACTTCAGAGAGTTTCTAGAACTGTTTATCATTTATAATTTTTTCTAGCTTCCAGCATTTGGGGGATGTACCCACCAAACCCCCCCTGAAATTATTGACTGGCTACAGCCTTGTACTAACCTTTGACAGCATTTGACCAAATATCACTCCATATAACCTAAACACCAACATAAGAGCCAGCGAAGTAATGTAGGTCCGAGCCTCACCAATAAGCCCTGCTGACTAAAGGAATTGCCGGGATAGAGAGTTAGTTCTATGCTTGGCCACTGACACGCCTTAGAAACACGTGGAAGATAGTACCGTCATCCAGAAGGTTTTTAGCCAGCTCGATCACATTGTCTGTCCATCCTCTCTCTCTCTCTCTCTTTGTATTGCTTCCTCCCTCCCTTCCTCCCATAGTCCTTTCTATGATGTTTCAAACTGAGCTGCGCATTGAATGATGATTTTCCATTGTTCTTTCTTTTGTTTGGATTCTTACCAAGGAAAATGAAAAATGTAAGCTTGTCAAAATTCTCTTCTAAATTTATTGTTTCGGCGTAAATATCTATTATAATTTTTTTTTATTATGGATTAAATTATATTAAAATTAGTTTTCTTTTTGGAACCTTTTAAATCTTTTCAGTCAACACTCAGACATTTCATTTCCAGAATATGAATTCTGACGGAGTTCAGCCCTTACAGCATATTTGAATTAATATCATATATCTATAGATTGGTAATCTGGGTTATTGATATAATCTTTGTTTATTACATATCTTCCTTAATTGTTTATTATGAGTTTATATGTATATATATCAATCGTTGTTATTTACATTTATATTCAAAGAACAAAGGGATTGAATGAGGTTCTGCTGTTTGTGTATTTTAACTGAAAATTTATGAGTATTAATTTTTGAGGATTATTAAATGCAGTTGGGCTCTTTGTGCACTTATTGGATAGTGAAAGTAGTTCATTATAACCGTAATAATTTTTTTCTTTTTACAAATTTATGTATCATATTGTTGCGGTATTAAAGTTAATAGTTATTTATGAAACATATATATTGTATTGATTAAATTCCTATATCATTCATTCAAATAAATTATATTATTATCGTTCTCCTCTGAAATATCTTTTTGTCATCACGCCCAAAAGATACTGATGTTGTCAAATTAATGAAAACTACCTCTTGCCATTAAACTACTTTTCATTTTTAAAGAACTCAGGTGTATATGTGAAGTGATCCAGTTGGATAAAATTCACACATATACATAATTTTTTGTGCATTGCTCATATGGGTCACTCCGCAATTTTCTAGTTTATTTTTGTTGTAATTTTGTACATCCTTCCCCAGTCCCTTAGGGACGCAATACAGGTACAGAAGATAAGTTGCTCGAAGAACTTATACAAGAGTCTCCTGGATTATTGCAGGAATCGGTTTGCAACCCTAAGATGTCTTGGCAAGAAAGTAAAAAAAGTTTTCATGAAGGTATGTTTTAAGGGATCAGTCTGTGGACCTATATTTTGGAATATAGGGCTGGAACCGGGTCTGATCGTTTTGGAATCGTGCCCGGAAACAGCAGATTTTGAGACAAGGTGCAACAGGGTATTGAATGGCTTCATCAACTGGTATCGGAGGGTTAAGCTGAACATAGCACTGACTAAAACCAACTACATGGTGTTCAAAGGGAAATTAAGAAGAAATCCATCCATTAGGATTGAGAATAACAATATCAAGAGAGTAGCCATGGCTAGCCCTTGATTAGAAAAAGAACTTCCAGGCACATATAGAACAAGTGTGTGCCAGGGCCTTAACGACAATGCATAAGATCATTAGTATCGGCGGGAGAAGGTTCCGCATCCAAATTAAGGCTATAAGCACGCATCACCAGGCCTTACTAGTGGCACGCTAGGGGTAAGGGGCTAGCCCTTGAGCCCACAAGCTGAGGAATATCCAACCAGCCAAGAAACTGCTCAGCTTATAGAGGAATGTACTCATGAGGATGACTGGTGCTTACAGATCTGTGGCCACGAATGCATTAACAACAGTTTTAGGTATAAGACCATTAGACCTGCAGTTCAGGAATAAAGACGCATGTTACTAGCTAAAGAGAAAGGTATTGAGATGGTGGAAAGTTTAACTAAGGCTGGGGTGAAAACCTTGGTAGGAATAGATAAGGCCCTTGAAGAGGGATGGCAAGAAGTATGGGGAACCAGTGGAACTGGTAGGAGAACATTTTCACTGTTACCATCAATAGCGGGAAAAGTAGAACTAAAACATCTAAATCCTTCTCAGGGGCTTGTTTATTTCCTGACTGACAACAGACTGTGTAAAGCTCCTTTATACGAAGAGGGGCTGATGGAAAGTGGTCTAATATGTGATTGTGTGGGGCTGGCAATGCCAGAACATGTGGTTCTGGAGTGCCCTGAAGAGGAGAAGAGAGCTGGAAGACAGTTTGGACGATGATAAGGAATGAGACGTAACGTTTCCCGTCACATGGAACACTCTGCGGATATTTAGCCTGCCCACGATAATCTGATCCTTCCAGTGATGCTCGGACGTCAACATTGCCCACTTCATCCACTAGAGCGCTATGAATAATCTGTGACCTACATCATAACATGATCGGTGAGCTGCTGGTTTGACCAATGAGACCAGTGTTGTGCCGGCTGTCCAGCGGTACGGTTTCTTAAGTGTGTGTTGGACTTGAACGCTTGTGCTGAGAAGACCGTTTGTCTCCGTTGAGAGTATTTGGTGCTAATATCTAGTGGCAGAGGTAAGGTAGACCTTTTAATGTTATTTAGTTACTATAATATATACTGTCGGTTATAACTTTCAAAGTGGTTTTACTTTTCGTAATGTTTACAAATTTCCCCAGTTCTAATGGGACTAGAATGAAATAGTTGACCAGTCATGCAGAGTGAAAACTACTTGGCGTAAGACTATTTAATATAACAAACCCTTTAATCTGATTGGATTAAGTGTTATGTATGATAATAATATTCTATCTAAACTGTGATATTTTACTAATTTGTGTCCGCCATGGATCTACATGGGGAAATGTTGGGGAACAATATTTGATGTCCACAATTTGGGTTATCACTCAATGTTACTATATAGGATGATTAATTTGATCACTTATAATTTCCCCTGTATGATAACTATATAACTGTGTCAAAATCTTTTATTTTCATACTATTTATTTTTAACTATTTACCTAAATGTCAGGTCTGGTTGTTTTATGTAAAACTAAATACTTAGATTATTGATGTATTAACAGTTTTAAAAACGTTCTTAACAGGATAGAGTGCCCTGCATTATTTTGGGGAACATTCAAGATCCCTTTTTTCATTAGTATTATTTTATATAAAAAATTATACTTGGAATGTTGATAGTAAAGTCATTTTTTTCTAAACTTATTATATAATAAATTTTAGTAGCTTTAATTAAATCTGGTAATTGACCTTTATAAAGGGTTACATTTATTGTTGGAACTATATTATTTATACACGAGGTTTGTAGGGTTTCTGACTCGGCGTCTGGGGTTTATTTACTGACCCGTGTTCTGCCAACTACGGACCACCTCCGTGGTACTTCTTCAGTGGTTGCTTACCCCTGACTGGTGACCCGAGGCATTCATGAGTGAAGTTTTGCCGAGTTGCATACCAACTTGGATACCCCTGAGGTTCCGCGTATCGCCAGACTCACCGAGACCGATAAGTGATACATTAGATGTTTTCTCTAAACTTAACTTCAAGGATGCTGACATATGAATAATGACTTTAGGTGGAACTATCTAAGGTAGTGACCGCAAGTGACTGTCGGCGAACCCGTGTGACTCCTGTGTCTACTGTAGGGAGCGTTAGCTTGAACCAATGTGCACATTAATCTGGTTCTTTCAGCGTGGTGGCCACTCACAGCTTATAATTTGTTTTATTATTATTATTATTATTGTTGTTATTGTTATTATTATGTTAAGCCTTCAGGCCAATGGAAATCCCTTTCAACCAAAATATGGGCTCTCAATGTTGAATATTTATTTAATTTTGAGTAATTTTGTTAAGTGTTAAGTTTAAGTTAAAACTCTATGGACGTGGTCGATGGTTGGCCCATTTGACTTGTGTACACGAACAGGGCTCATACCGTTTTGAAGTTGTTTAGAATTACTTTTGTATGTGTAGTAAAATTTGAGTTATCCCTTTATTACCTTTGAATCGCATCCTAATTACCTATGATTACAGCTTCCGATATGGTTAAAGATGGATACTTAATAATAGCTGGGAGAATACCTGCCCAGAGGAATAACCGGATAATACCATATAGTTATTGTGATTTTCCTTATTTTTATAAATACTAGTAGTATTAGCACGTCTTTGTTCCGGAAATGACGACTTGGGTGATTTCGACGTAGACGTCGCAGTACGGCCGTGACGTCA
>CABFOV010011956.1:0-12474 GCA_902141375.1 Timema poppense | reverse complement strand
CAGATAAATTTTTGCCGGGACCGAGGATTGAACCCGGGCCGCCAGCATAGAAGTCTGACACCTTACCCCTAGACCGCCAGGTTACCCAGTTGGAGAGAAAAACAACAACACAAATCAGCATAGTCACACCACGAGATAGACTAGCCGCTGCCATCAAGGTTTGAACGGCGCCCACTAGAGTGCGCCACATAACCAAAGGCGTTCCATAGATCTTAATCTGTGGAGAGAGGTTGTTCTTCTATGATCTAGAAGGTTCCAGTTGTTTGGAGTGTATAGTAGAAGTTATTGTTGTCACGCACATTCCCACCCTTGGTGATCCATATGTATTCCCCCACCATGAATCCTGTTCTCCAATGTTCTCGGGGTTTTCTTGTATACATAGTGCCGGTGGGGCAGCTTGTCGGCACTCTTGGACTTAGCTTGAATGGAGGAATAATAAGCTAAGGCTTCAGATAGTTAAAATGTAAGGCCAAATTTCTTTTTAGGCTTAGTATTACTTCATCATTATTAATTATTTATATATTTAACTATTAAAAATTCTTGTTTAAAAAATATATTATTAATATTGCAAAGGGAAATTTATAATGCATGTAGATCTTATATCGATATTGAATTTTGTCACGTATGAAAAAAGTCTATTATTATATGGATATCGATACTTGATTTATTTGTGTGGATATCGATACTTAATTTACTATTGAAGGTGTCGATATTTAGGTTATTTTTGCGGAGATCGATTAGTTTGAGGATATAACTTCTGATATGATTGTGAGACGGAAGAGACTTATAATGAGGGCTAATATGATATTTTGCAGCCAATTTTGGTTTTGTCGTCTATAAACATAACAATACAGGTTTCACTTGTAGTTAAAAATCTATTCTTTAGAATATCTATTGAACTTATTATGTTTGTGCAATTTAGTTAGGGTTTTGTATATAATGAGAATGTGTTTAGAAGATTTAGAAAAGAAAAGGGAAGTTTGAGGACTCACCTTTGTTAATAATGAAGATAGATTTTGTAATTGATATTTGTTTACGAGGGTCACGTAACTTTACTAGGTTGTTCCGTGAGGAAATAAATGATTTAATTATTATTGTTCTTTTCTGGTGCAGCAATTTTGAGTGTAAAACTGCATTTAACTTATATATAATTTTATTTTACTTCAATCATTCTAAATCTTGAAGACTACTATTTGTTTGCCAACTCGAATATCATTATGATTTATTAATATCTTTATATATTGTTCAAACTTATTCATATTCTTATACTTATATATTTAATTATATTATTTAAGAATAAATACTATTATCAACAATGCAACTTCAAGTTTTCTTTAATGTTAGGAATAGAGATAATACCCTTATGTCATATATGTGTTTTCTTATCTTTTTCTTTGTGGGTACATATATATAATTTTCTTTGAGGACGATCGTCAACATATCATTCTCTTGTGATATATCGTTTGAAGATTGCAAAACACAATTTTTTGTTTTTGCCTTATTTTATGCTTATGGGATAATTATTGGACCAACTTTTAACGACCCCTAAATAGATATATATATTTAATACATTACGGCCAACTCGAAAGAAAATTAAGACATTAACAAATGCCGGGAATGTAGTGAGATTACTCCAAAAATTCTTAAATATTTGAAGGTTTTTAGTGGACATTGGTAAAATTGGGTATAAAGAAACTTCCAAAACATTTTTACAAAGCTGCGTCTCACTGTGGTATAAGACTGACATTTGTCAGGCAGGTATAAACCCACACAAAACACTCTGAACAAATTTAAATTTTATAAATTAATGACAAAAAAATAATTTCAGGAAGGCCCCCCTCCCCTTAAATAATTCCTAATCTCATATAACAAGAAACCGTATAGTAGAAAATTCTAATACATACATGTAAAAAGCCAACATTAAATGACCACAAGAGTGTGAACATATTTTATAATTTGTCAGGAAAGTGGATGGACTACCTCAGATAACTAAACATGTATGAATGCATTTTTAATTTTATATTCACGCTTTATAAAATATGGCATCAAATTTTTAAAAATAATCAAAAACTACATAAAATCGAAATATTTTTAATCTTGTACAAAACTAGCTGAGATAATCATAAATTTATGCAAATTTAAAATTTAAAATTTTAATCCAAGAAATAGGGATCTCAACGTTTCACAAATTATTAGAAAATCCTTTATTTTTGTGGTAGAAAATTGAGATTACGCAGTTAATTGCAAGGACCAATCTGTCTTTTTAACCGCTTATTATTGATTTAATGCTTTTTGTTAAACTGTGATGCTCTTTATTTAATTATTTTTGGTAGCAATGTATATAATTTACTTTCAAATAAATTTTAATCACTTATAAGCAAATATTGCGTTTTATATCGATTTCGTACATTTTTTCACTCAGTTTATGGGCTTATAAATGTTTTGTTTCTAAGATTTAAAAAAAAATGCATTGGTTTACATATTTGGTTTGAGATTGTCAGGGATATCTTAACATTGTAAAATAATAAATTAATATAACGAATACAGCTTGATGTATAACAACCTAATTCTATATAATTTTGATATCTTTTAGTCCATATGAATTGTTCGAATACTTTTAAAATCATAGAAATATAATTTAAAATTTGGCATGCTGATAGGTGTTAAAATAATTTATCTGTAAAAGTTAAAATAAAATGAGATATTTGGTTAAGGGATTCAAAATAACGAATTGACTAATGACAAATGTTTAAAATGAATAATACCTCTTCTAAACAGTAAAAGATTAGAGCACTTTTTAACACCCATTTGTTTAAACACTTTAAGAACCAATTATTTATCCAATATCACTCTTTTTTTNTTTTTTTGCATCAACAGGTAAAAATTCAAATATTGTATTTCGAGAAGTTATAACTTAATATTAGTAATAGGTTTTATCTTTAAACATATGTTCAAATTATATCTCTATAATATTGACGTGTTTTAGTTAGCAATCTTTTCACGTTTTGTAAGACAATTTAATTAAAAAAAGCATTGATAATCAATCATAAATTAATATGTAGTTAATTTTCACCGTGGTTAATTTTATTGATCGACTTCCCGTGTGAATAATGAATACACCAGCAAGGAAGCACTAAGGCTATTATTTGAAACAAATTGGATACATTAATTTCTCTTATAACATGTTGTAATTTATTTTGATAAGAATTTTAAATATAGAAATTTATTATTGTTCACAAACATAATTAGTGATGAGAGTACCTATAATTTACTACTTTTACATTATATAAAATGTTAAGTATGGGTTTAATTTTAATTTTTAATTTATTTAATCCACTATACTATTGCAGAAAGGGAGTTGACCATTTATTCAAATAAAATTGAAAGATTATGAATACTATGTTTAATTAAATGTTAATACAAACTGTACATTTTAATATGTTTTATTTAGTAATTATTGTTTCAATCATACTATAGCGAATCCACTCAGGTTTAATGATCAATTATACATTATTTTGTTTTATTTGGTTTAGTTTTGCACTTGAAATTTTCACTTTTAATTTCATATAATATATTAATTCCAATGCGGGAGCTTCATACCCTTAGATTATGACATAAAAACCCCCTGGACTCAATATCACTTTTAAAAATATATAAAATAAATATATATATATATATAATATATAGAATTTAATTTGTTAATGTGATTGAACAAAACAAACTATTATATTTGAAATAAACCATTATTTTATTAATTTACTTAAAATTATTTCTAATAATATCTATTAGTCTATCTATTAGTCTCTTTTATTTTATAAATAAATACTATAGCCTATGGTTTATCAAATTAATACTTACTTTTATGTAATATTATTTACTCTCCCATGTGTCTGTTAAATCAACTTTAGCAATTTAGCTATTTCAAATTATGTCACTAAACTTTATGTATATGAGCTGTGATTCTTAGACATGTTTATATATTGTCTATACAAAATTGCATTCAAAAAATTTAATAGTGAATTAAAGGCAATTAATATGTCCAGTTATTATATCATTTGACATTTTAATGATTATATTAAGATTGTTTCTTAAGTAGGTGGTTATGATGAATAGACTTAGGAATAATAAATGGTATATTTTTTTGTTAAATTAAAGGATAAAATATTAACTTTCTTTTTCTTGAAGTAATAGCTCTTGGATATAAGGTTGTTTAGTTACCACCCTCTCACTCCCCTTTATCTCCTAGTTTACTAGTCTACTATAATCGACAATAGAGATTCTAAAGTCAAAATCTCACTCGCTTTTCTTTTCATTTTATCTTTTATTCCCTTCACGTTTTTAGAATAAATAAAAAACATTCCAACGCTAAAAGTGGAGGTATATAAACAAGAGGGACATTCTGTGTGCTCGTTAGATCTACTTTGAGTGTTGGGAAACGGGCTAGTGTCACGGACATAAAAACTCCATTAAGTTCCGCTTCCTCGTTTTACCAACATGACGGAGGTAAGTTTATAAATAGACCAACAACTATTTGTGTTTATAGATTTTTATGTTTTTATTGCTAGAGATCGTCAAATAAAAAATGGTCTTTAGATATACAAATGAGGAGCTAGAGTATAGCTACACCCTAAATTGAGAGGCGATTATTAATATTTTAATTTAACTTCAAATATATAATATATTTTAGTATTTTTTCAATAATCTATTGAAATATTTCTAATGTGATAGAATATTTTTAACCAATATAGAAAATCCTATTCCCAAAGAATGCAAATGTTTCATTTGCATCATGAACCTATAATGAATATTGAAGTATTAGTATTTCTCAATAGAATATATTTTTATATTTATAAATAAATATCGGTTCAGAAAGATTAAAATAGTGGCCACATTTCTGCACATAATTAAACTTATTTAGCCTTTAGTTTGTGTATATGAAATACAATAGTTCAATGTGTAATGATAAAATTAATATGCAGATATTTAAAATAGTTTAAAAAGGGTCAGTTATTATTACATAACTAGTATTTTATTTTAATGAAGGCTCTTAATCGTTGCTTATATATGAATTCCAAACTTGTATAATTTATGTTTGTAAATACGTTTTTGGGTTGGAAAGGCCTTTTTGGCGGAACAAATGATTTTTTTTTAGCCCGCTTTGTCTTTCAAAACAAAACCAAATCATTAATACATTTTGTGATAGTTGCTATAGTTTGGTAGTTAATTTACTTACATTTTTTACAAAAAGCTAAATTCAATCACTCACATAATATCGGAAAATAAAATGACTCGATTTTCGTTAACTTTGTTATAACTCCTATTTTCTTTAAACATTTCATTCAAATTTATTTTCTTAGTTTTACCCGGTACCTGGAATGTCAGGCGAATGTGAAAAGGTCGTTGAAATTGATGAAGTTATGATGTTGATGACAAGAACATAATTATCAATTATTTTGTTATAGAAACAAGCAAACCATTCATAGTTTACTATTTACTCTTATAAACTAAATCTATTTTTATTTTAATACACATTACTTGAGTTAGTGCATAACTTTTTTTTTTAAATATGTTTTTCTATCACCGCGCCTTAATACCCGTTCGGACTAAACGCTTATGTACTTATTACGCTAATGATATTAGAAATGAGAAAGGTTTTATTTTATATAGGAAGTGTATCCTCATTTGTGTGGAGGGAGGGTCTAGAACCATTTTGGAAAACCACCCTTAGTGCACCCGAATGAGATTTGAACCTTTAGATGCCCGTCATCGGCAGTATAGTCTACTATGAGAGTAGCATCTTAGATCACGCAGCCTCCGAAGCGGTTTAAAACACTATTTAATGTTCTTCTATTCGTGGTAGCATCACATTCATTTTCTCTCAGTGATCTGTTGAAAAGTTTATTTGTGTACTTATAATCAGTATATAAGTGGGATGTTTTGGGGTGTTGCCAGTGTAATCATACAAAAGTTCGAATCCACACGGGATAAAATAACTGGGTATTGATTGTTCTATCAAGTGAAAATAATAATTCACAGATTCAGTCAAACTCCGCTTACCCTGGAAATAAGTCACCGTACTTGTAAACTCATACTTGTCCACATTCATTTTACGTTAATTCCTACCATCAATATTATACTTACACTTTCAAAAGGAGCAAATTAGGCTTCCATACAGCGATTTGTTGTGAAATATTTATAAAAACTTATTTGATTTTAATTTTTTTTATAATTACATTACCTTTACATTTGATTAAAATCGAATTCCCCTAATGCCTGCATAAGGCCATTCTCTTCAAATTTGTAGTTTAACAAAGTAGGTATCATCAAAAAATTAAATCATTAGTGAATCTACTTTATTCGTAGTAATTCATAGAATATTTATATCATATGTTATTAATCCAAAACATCACGATATACTTAATTATTTGGATACATTTTCTATAGAAAGATAATGATGATGAATAATGAATAGTGAAAATAATTTGTACGGAGCTCGGCACGTTTAAAAATGGAGATATTTATTCAAAACTCGTAATCTTTGTGAAACTAAATAATATACACTAGCAAACCCCAGAATAAATTTTACTATACTTATGTCAAACTTTTTTGATTCTCAGTTTAAAATTTTATAATTTTATTTTTAAAGAATTAAAATCCTCATTTGTATATTTGGACCAATAAAAAATATCGATATTTGGTCCCCAAGGGTCAACACTTCGTATTAAAATTTAGACTTAATCTTAAAATTTTTGACAATGTATTAGGGGTTGCACATCTTATGGTTATCGCATTGCTATTAAATTCCTCATTTATAAACTCAGACCAATAAAAAAGGTAAATATTGATTATTGAGTCTAAAATGATCGAGATAGATCGTTTATGTACAAACATTTTTCCTAAGAGGTTAAAGGTAAAAGAACATCAGCTTTTTGAAAGACTTTCTAATATTTACTAACTCTATGGCATTAGAAAATTATTTCGTTAAAACTTAAGTAGTATATCTTTACAACTAAAGCTCAAAAAGCTGTACTAATAGTATATTTGCCAATATCTTAAAAACTATTGGTTTTATACAAATATGTCTCAAATATATTTTTTAAATCCAGTAGTACTACAATTTTTCAATTATAATTTATTTAGTATCTCAAATAGTTGCGAAGATACGGACATTTCTGCTTCTGTTAGGTACCCTTAAAGTCATTTTCATGGAAAAATAAAAATAGCCCATTTATTTATAATCTTAATCAATGCTTATATACGAGTTTAAATCAAAATTGTTATAACCGATTTTGATAAAATCGATTTTATCTGTTTTCACCCTTTAATAAGCTACTCGTAATTTTAGGGTTTAACAGACACACAGACAGACGGCATTGCAAAAAACACTTTTTAGGGTTCAGGGGGCTCATGAAACGTCGACATCCATCAACATCTTGGGCTTTACTTTTTTTTACGGTCACAATAATCTACCTTTAGTTTTCGAAAAGTTAAAATATTTATATTTTTTCGTAACGCCTGAAAAATATTTGTTATATAAAAATGTATGTTTCAAATAAAAGATTTTTATTATAAATAAACTAACATATTTTCACTGATAAATAATTTCATATCTCAAATAGCTATGGAGATATGAAAAAAAAATATGAAAAATTGAGAGTAACAATACTGTTTGTAATATTGATAAATTCTTTTAAATGAAATTTAATCAAAATTGTTAGTGCCAATTTTGATACAATCGTTTTTTATTCTTTGTGCCCTTCTGTAAACTACCAATAATTTTAAGGTTAGATAACCAATTCAAAAATTACCTCGGGGTAACCCTATGAAAACCCTAGATACCAAGTCTTAGCCCGATCGGTAAAATAGTTTAGGCTCTACTTCGAGGTATAGACAGACAGAAGGAAATCTAAAAATCACTTTTTCGGATTCGGGGGGGTAATGAAACGTCGATATTCATCAAAGTCTCGGGTTTGATTTTTCTTAACGATCACAATATTTTTTCTGCCTGTTAAGTAGCAAAAAAGTAAAAACAGTTACTATTTTGGAGGTAAATGCTGAGTTAAACATAATGACGTAAAAATTCTATCTTAAGTTTGATTTAATATTTATGTTGAAGATTCTAATTATAAACATCTGTTTGTTTTTACGACTAAAATGAATAGTACACTCCAACTAACCCGCAAGGAATCAAGCTTACCATGCGCATTTCCACTATGGTATAGCCTACAATATAATACAGGGCCATAGTGTAATATGTCAAAGTAAGCTTTCAGGATAAATGGAGTGTACATTAGAATAAATCCAAATTGTGATCCAACATTTTTTATAAACCAAAGAGTAATATTTATTTAGAATCCATTTCTCTAAAACATTTAATCTTAATTTAGTAAATGTATTTATTTGTTCTAGAGTTTTACACTACCTAAAACTACAAGTAAGATATTTATGTATTTCCTTGTAATTTTAAAATTATTTCTTACGCCATGGGTCCTGTTAAAGATTATGTGTGTTTTTACCACTAAAAATATTGTCTACATCTGGTAAAAAAGATCCACTTTAACTAATCTCGTAATCTCAAAACCCAGTGGTAGAAATGAAATAATAAATATTCAAGATATAAAGTACGTGAATAAATATATTTATTTAGAAAAATAATATTAATACTTGCATAGAAGAATCAAAATGAAACCCAAAATCTTGAAATCAATTTTAAATATATTATGTATTTAGCAACCGTATAATTCTTAAAACATATTCATTATTCTCTATTATACATGTTAATTACACTTTCTAAAGTGTGATACTATCTTTAAATGGATTGGCAATGGACGATTGGCTGTCTATTAATCGTAGCTCTCGCCTTGCTGTGGTATAGTAATGAATTAGTTTTCTCAATCTTCTGAGTGCCTGTTGTTCATGTCCCTGTCAGCAATTCAAATGGTTTGTTATTAGAAAGGTTTTGAACTAGAATACAATAAGTAGTCTATAGGCACAATTGGTTAGAATAAGCTTAAATAAACCAAACCTAATATTATTAATTTTTTTTATAATAATAGATCAAGATTAAAAAAAAGTTTAAAAAATATTTCAAAATCATAATTATTATTATTACTATTTATTTAACTTCTGTGCCTTTACATAGTAACATAAGCTTCATTCATAATTCCATTCAAGGACCACTTCATTAACAAATACCTGCAGGGGATAGCGACATTTGCTATTTATAACAACCCTCCCCTCCTTTCTAGACCGTTGGGATATGAACCTTAACCTCCTTTTTCCCAGCAAACCAGGATAGACGAGCGTGACGTTCAACCCCCATGACCACTGATACGGGTATTGATAATTTAACATTGTAAATCTTTATTGAACTTAATTAAACACTTTGTTGAAATAGAATTAAAGCTATAACTAAATAGATGCAGTTTTAGGTGATCACATGCATTGGTTGATCTTATTTCGATATTTCTTCTTTTGAAATATTTATAAATATCAGGTGGGGTAATCTTTATTATCTGTAAAATAAATTTAGTCCATTTATGACAATATTTCCTAAAATGTAAATGTTTTATTCTAATTTTTTTAAGTTTTTTTTTTCAAATATAATCTATTGCTGCTAATTAATGGTCAGGAACGCACCCAGAAAATTAATATTTGGGGGGAAGGGGGAGGAAAGGGTGCACATGTGATATACCTAGGCTATTATTACTCTATTCTTTTCCAATTTTTATTAAGGGCACTGTTAATGTTTGAAGTGGTGTATATCTTTTAAATATTATATTGAAAGCCTTATATCCAAATTTAGCCTCTGCTCTATGTTCATTACTTTTTCATTTATTTGAGGTATTTAACATGCACTTTCCGAACCATCTGATTAAATAAGTACAATACTTACACATTAATTTTAAATCCAAAACAGACACAACATTCACCAACCAGCCGTTAATTAATCACTGAGGAAGAAAAAACCTTCTTTTCCCTGATGATAAAATCTTTGGCCATGCGAGGAATAGCACTTGAGAACCTTAACTCAATAGATAGAGAAGCTATCGAATCAGCTTAGGTGTCGAACATTCTCTATGGTATAGTTATATTTAACACTAGCATGTTTGGCTTTTATCTACATTAATTGCGGATTTGAAGTGTGGTGAGAGTGGTGGTGGAGGAAATTCCTCGTTTGCCACTTTTACTGGTACTCTCTTTTTTTTGGTAATGAATTTCATAACTGGTATTTAGATTTTATTAGTGATTTTCAATAGAAATCCTTGGCTATAATCAGCAAAATTCTATGAAAAATTGGGTGACCTGGTGGTGTAGGGGTAAGGTGTCAGACTTCTATGCTGACGGCCGGGGTTCAATCCTCGGTCCCGGCATAGATTTATTTGATTCCCAAACCCTTCCTTCACCTCTGACAAGACATCTTGTGAATGTGGGGAATGCCAGGCCTCCACCGTGGTTCGGATTCCACGTTAAACTGTAGGTCCTCCATTTCATCTCACAATCACCCTACCTTAACACATTAGCGTAAGTGCGTATAACCCGAACGGGTAGTAAGACGCGGTGCTAATAATAATAATAATAATAATCTATGGAAAATTAAACACCACTCAAACATACTATAGAAACTAGAAAGACTAGTGGGTATTTGCAGCGATGGCTGCAGATTATTGAACTAAAACGTATTTTAAATTTTTTATTGGAAAAGGGTCTATATAATAATACCCTCACTCACTTTTTAGTTAAAATTTACTCGTCGAAGGCTATCAACTTTACTTAGATATTCAGTTTTCGGTGTGTAGTTTAAATAAAAACATATATTTTCCCCCTTCACGCCCCGATGAGAACTTTAAAATGACCCCTCTCCCAGATTTCTATATATTAGTTGCACCAAATCAAAGTAACAATTATTGAGCTGATATTATTTTTAAACAAAGACAAGTATTTTATTTATCAAGATAAAGCTATAAACAAATCATGGTTTCCATGGTGGTGTAGACAAAGAATGATTGTACAGATGAACCACTCACTACCCACACAGAAGGAAAATATGAAGAATTCGCTAGGAATATTAGGTTTCAGTTTTAGGCCATTATTTTTACCGGTATCCTGATGATTTTATCTTTAAAATGAGTGTTTGTTTGTCGAATTTTGTTCAGGCATTTCCTCGTAATTTCTATTACTGGAAACGGGCTTATCAAACCATATATATTAAGATATAATAAGATAGAGTGATAAAATGTGATGGTGAAAATGAGAGTGTAAGTGTTTGAGTGTGTGATTATGTAATTGTGTGGGTGAATGTGAAAATGACAGTGTGAGTGTGAGAAAGTTCCTGTAAGAGACTGAGAATGAGCAATTGAGAGAGATTGAGTGAGTGTGAGCATTTGATAGTGAGAGTATGTGTATGTGTTAGAGAGAAAAATAGTGTTAGTGTGAGGAGATAGAATATGTGTGAGAAAAAGAGTGTGGGAGAGAAAATGAAAGAGTGTGTGGCAGAAAGTTAATATGTAATATATTTAGGAGAATGCGTGCGTGATAAAGTGTGTGCGAGAGTGTATGTGAAAAAGAGAGAGTGTAAATTTTTGGTAGAGATATTGTGTAAAAGAGAGAGAAAATGTGAGAGTGTACGAGAGGGAGTTTGAGAGAGAAAATTAAAGAGGGAGGGATTAGCTTAGAGTGAGAAAATTAGATTAAGAGATAGTTAGTAGAGAGAGTTTAAGAGAGAGAATATTTGAGAGAAAGAGTTAGAGGGAAAAATTGAAAAAGCAAGTTTGAGAGGGAGAAAGTAGGTTTGAGAGACAGTGGATTTTACAGAGAGTGAGTTTGAGAAAGAGAGAGTTTGAGGTATATATATATATAGAGAGTGAGAGTGAGAGAGAAATTGAGATATAGAAAGTTAGATTGAGATAGAGAAAGTTTGAGAGAGAGCTTGAGCTGTAGTTTGAGGTAGAGGGAATTTGAGAGAGAGAGCGTTTGAGAGAGTATGAGAAAGAGAATGCTCAATAGATAAAACGTTCAAGAGAAAAAGCGTTTGAGAGATAAGAGAGCATTTGAGAAAGAGAGTGGGAGGAAGAGAGAGCGTTTTATACAGAGCTTAAGAGAGAGAGTATAGTAAAGATAATAATGTGAGAAAAATTGTGTGATAAAGAGTGTATGTGACGGTAGAAGGTGTGTGAAAGAGAGAATGAGAAAAATATTATATTTTAGAGATTGTTTAATTGTGTGTGTGTGTGTGTGTGTGTGTGGAGAGAGTGTGAGAGAGTGTGTGAGAGTGGGAAAGAGTTTGATAGAGAGAGAGAGAGAATGTGAAACTATGGATGTGGTACTCAAATATTACGGCAATTTGAAATATCATTCCTTCAAAATTATCAACATGGAAACATAACTGAACTTACTGTATTTGTAATAATGCGAAAAGATAGATGGGTACACAAACAATACTTTTAATGAACACCAAAACCTTTTATTTGAAAA
>CABFOV010011955.1:0-12475 GCA_902141375.1 Timema poppense | reverse complement strand
CTACTATCTCATGTACTCCAAAATCCTCATTACATGTCCATACCATCTCAGTCTTGCTTCCTCTACTATCTCATGTACTCCTCATGACAGTTAACATGCTCCTCCCAAACTTCATCCCCATGGCCTCCACTTTCCTAGTCTCTCTCAGCGGCTTGGACCCACCAACACTTTTTTAAACATTAAAAATATTAATATGAAGTGGAGCACCAATCTCTACACACAATGAATTATTCAATTCGTTATGTAGTATTTTAGTCCCAAGAGGATTCATTACTCGCTACAATCGTCACATGAGTGTAGCAGCACTTGAGATTCCAATGAGTAAATGGAGAAATTGACATGGGCCAGCCCCTCTCAGATAAGCCCTGTTTTCCAGTGGGAGATATCCCTTAAGGCCATTCCACACTGTGCTGAACAGAATTAACTCAAGATAGGGTGTAATGAGGTGGATTGGATAGAATTAGCTCAAGATAGGGATAGGGTGTAATGAGGTGGACTGGATAGAACTAGCTCAAGATAGGGCTAGATAGCGTACTTTTATAAGTCGAGCAATGAACTTTCGAGTTCCTAATGCCTTTGCGTATAATTGGAAAAGTGCCCACACATGTTTACTGTAATTTGTGGACTTAAAAAAATGTACGAGAAAGGGATAATCACAAAATGTTAAATTGTACACATGATACATTTTATTTTACTTGTTTAGTTACAACGGCTATACTGGTAAAAAAAAGATGATTTACAAACCATCATATTAATGAGGCAGCATATAATAATTTTTTTCTTAAATGTGATGGAATGAATTATAAAATTTATGTTTAGAATGTAAAGCAAATACAATTTGAAAGATATAATCATTTTTGCAAGTCCATAGGTTGACATTTTGGATACAAAATAATGTAGGACTGAAAAAAATTACTGGGAGGGTAATTCGATGTAAGTAAAGGTATGTTAAATGAATTACTATCTGCATAAGTATATCTCTTAATTTTTTATCTGAATAAAGTTATGTAGTTAAAACAATTGTTAATCTTTAACAGTTAAGACTTAAACCAACTTACTAATATGATAAAAATTAAACAGACATATAATGTTTTACAAATTGCGGACATTTTAAAGAAAATAAAAGTATTTTGAAGTTAACATACACAAAAATAATGCTATATTTATGGTTATAAAGTTAATATTGTTGTGTATTACTATAAACACACAAAACACGTACACACTTAGAAAAAGTATTGCTTCATACCTCGGATAAAGTTAGAAAAGCTACATCCTTAAAGCCATATTTTACCTCCGCACAAATGAAGGCACATTTTGTATAAAACTATATTTCCTCATTCCTACTCCATTAGTGTAGTTATCTACGCGTATAACTTGAACAGGTGTTAAGACCCGATGAAAAAATATGATTGGGAAGGGGCAATTTTTAGGACTATTACAAACATTTACCTAACCTTAACATTTATTAAGTTGTTTACCCATAATACCATATTATTAATAAATACAATCTTTAGTATGGTTTGGTTAAGTTTTACAGTAAACTTTTCTTTTGATGAAGCGCAACTTTTCAAGATCTTTTCCTTCTACAACAAAATTGTATTACAAATGAATGAATAAATGTGCCTTCCTTTGTGTGGAGACAAAGTTGGAAAACCACTTAGGAAAAAAACCCCACCCCCAGAAGGCCTGACAGGGATTCAAATCCCAATCTCCCTGTAACTGAGAGTAGTGCGTTAGATAAACCATGTGACCACCAAAACAAATCATTTTATCAAATAGTATTCATTTCTAGTCAAAGTTAGACGTTCGGCATTTCTACTGTTTATGAGATTAGCTCTGTGACTAATAAGTTTAGATTAAAGATTTTATTTATTTAGCCTATTTGAGGTATTTGCACTTTTTGAACAGACTGACTCATATCAACATATAAGAATTTCTATGAGTGAGAGTGAAAGCTCCTACAAATTTTGCCGGTAAAGGTATTTTCACATACCTTCCAGGGTTCTTTTGCGTGCCACAACCGATACGGGACCGACAGTTTTACCACACCTCTAAAAGAAGTTGTTCTACAGATTTGTATCGCTCAGGAAAACAGCGCTAACTCTGGTTGGGTTTGAACCCCCAAACATCAAGTCCTGAGGCCCTTTAAGCCAAGACCACNAAGTCCTGAGGCCCTTTAAGCCAAGACCACCGAGGTCGAATTTTAGGTATTATTTGCCGAACTGCGTAAATGTGTTCTAAAACAAACCTTGTAGAATCATCTCATATTAGCAGAATTCATTTTGTTAGCGCTAAGAAACACAATCTCAGTTATGTTTAAATATCTACATGCATAAATAGTTAGGTACTTAAATTTCTTGACTTTTCATTATTTTTGATTAAATTCCCTGGCATTTAACCGTTTACCCTGATATCAAAAAATTCACCCTGTAGCCACCATGTATAGATATACAGATTATAGATCCAAACATATGTTATACCTTAATAATCGAAATAAGTTTTTAAGACGGCTGAATTATTAATCAATCATATTAATATTAAAATGCTCTTCCAATCAAAATTAGTGAGAAAATATAAATAGCTAAACATCTATTTTGTGGCACTTGTTTATAACCTTGCACTATACCCAATATCATTGCTGGGGGAACTGCACATCCTATGGAGAATAGCTATACCTTTGCTTTCTCTAACTCGGTTAGCTGTTGCCAAATCTCCTCGCTCTCAGTTATGTCTGAATGTGGTGTACTAGAGTGAAGAACCACTGGCAACATAGACTAACCAGCATTGCCAAACTTGTCTTATATTTGAGGGGAGATTGACAACAAGAAACTGAGAAAATGACAACACCGTTTCCCAATAGTAACCATACAGTTCCCTGTGACATGATATCTTACCTGTTTCACACCTGTTAATAAAGAAAGTTTGTAATCACAAGAAATAAATTTATGATAAATAATGTCGTTATTAGGGGTGTGAGCACCTTAGCTCAGTAGGTAGCATGTTTGTCAACTGAGCTAAGGGTCCCGGGTTCGATTCCTGGCATTGCCAAAAATGTATCATTAATGAAAGTATGGGCTTAGCCTTTCACAGTGATGAATTAACGGTCAGGGGACTGGATGTTGTGTCTGTCCTAGTCTTAAGTTACATTACAAGACACATGAAGCTACGACAGGCCTAGCCAGACGGTAGTGGAGAATATATGTCTTGGATAAAAAACCGACCCATGCTGGAAACAGTGATGGATGTAAAGTAAAAGTGTGAGAAGCTTATAAATGTCGAATCATTTTTTCGCTTCACATTATGAAAGTGAACTTCAGTCAATAGTTGGTAGGTCTAAACTTTTAAAAGGTGGTCTTGGGGCAAAGTGATCGACTCAAGACCTGATGTGTTTTTTTTAAACTGTCATCATGCACCGGTAAGTCTATACTAGAAAGCTACACAGAACATAACCACAAGAAATGCAATGAAAATGTTCTTGATATGAGACAGTTTGGCGGGGGGGGGGCCGTTAGAAAATATCAAATATCTTCAAAGCCTTCAAAACTACTTGGTATGGAATCTAAACAAAGGTATGTATGTGCTTTGACAAAACGATAATTCGACACTCATCAAAAATAATATACATCGTGCTCATTCTTGGCTGCTGACAAACGCTGAGGAAGCGCTTTATAATTGATGGACATAAAAATCAATAAAGGTGAACAATTTTTTTATTTGTAAACTGTCAAAATATTTCCTTTCAGGATGATTTATTATTAATAATGATGTTATGTTAATAATATTTCAGCTAACACATTCATTTCTTGTGTAAAGAATCAATTTAAAAAAAAAGTGATATTTGTCAAAGTTAAACTTATTTAAAAGTTCAATTACTATGCTTTTAAAAAAATGAAAAATTACATTAATCAATCTATAGTTAAAAATAAAATTGAATAGTTTTAAGTTATTTATATTAGTGTTCAAGTAAAATTGTCTAAAAATTAAACTTTAACTAACAGAGGAAGAAATAAAAAGATACATCAAAACTATAACTCTATCCTAGTATGGTACATTCAGTCTCCTAATTAAAATAAAATAGTTAAAATTATTTAGCAATTCTATTTTGAAATTAATATATATACAAAGTTGTTTACATAAATTACAGTTACCAAAGAAATTAAATAGAGAATTGAAAAAAAATATATTTATCACCTACTTACAGTTTAGTGAAAGCAAAATGTTAGCCATGACACACACAAATATTAAGTGCTATATAAAACAATATTCTTTACAAGACATTTTTACAATGACTATAATCAATAGGTGAATATAATATTTATGATTAACATAAACAAGAAATATAAGCAATTTGCAATTATCGGACTAAAGATTTTAAAACAAGTTCCAATGAGTGGTACACCTGACTTATTCTAGCCATCTAGTTGCGCATCTTGCGGTAGCTGACCTTGTTCGCGGAACTGGCGGCAGTTCTTGATCACCATCATCGCCAACTCTTTGATCTGTCCGTACGGTTGATCATGTTGAATTATTTCTTGCAACAGTGTCAGTCCGCCCTCAGACTCCAGTAAGAAACAATATTTGGCTGCTGTGGAGTAAGTTTCGTAAGAAAGCATTAATATTATAGGTCAGCATATGAATAATTGAAAGACTTGTTTCGTGAGCGATCTGATTTAAACATTCATACATTCAGTTAAGTAATAAATTACTGGTCTGGGGCCTGGTTGTTGGGTTCATCCTATAATTATGATTCAGTTCTGAGCCACCAATAAGCAGTGTTAGAGCTCTAAAACAAGTTTCAGTTGAAAAATTGGAGAAAAAAATAATTTATGAGGGTTTAATGCTTAAATCTGAAATTTTCTCGAATCTTGAATATGCTTAAGGATTTGAGGCATACGAAGAATTCAAAGTCCCATCCCTAGTTTTAATACTAACATGTGTATATATATATATATAAAATAAAGAAATAATGTGTTTGTAAATATATATTGTTTTTATTTATATTTGTGCTTTGTTTTTCTAAGTTCTATGGTTTTATATTATGATAAATGTGCTTTATTTCATTCATTAATTCATATATATATATATATAAATGAAATAAAGCACATATTGGTGGTATAAGTTCAATGACAAAAGGTATGGACCTGTCATGAGACAGAACACCTAATAATAATAATAATAATAATATATATATATATATATATTAGCACCGTGTATTACTAACTGTTCAGGTTGTACGCACTCACGCTAATGTGTAATGATAGGGTGATTTTGAGATGAAATGAAGGACCTACAGTTTAACGTGGAATCCGAACCACGGTGGAGGCCTGGCATTCCCAACATTCACGAGATGTCTTGTCAGAGGTGAAGGAAGGGTTTGGTAATCAGATAAATCTGTGCCGGGACCTGGGATTGAACCCCGGACCCCCAGCACACAAGTCCGACACCTTACCCCTAGACCACCACTTATATAGTGGCTATTCTATTAATTCAGAGGGACGACTACTCGTCTGAGAGTTTTACTCACAAAAATTGAAGACATTAAAAATAAATCAAAGCATTAAACTTTAAACAAAATAAAATAGAGTAAATACTTACGGTAAACCGTCGTGAGGTTTGCGAGCGCCCAAACAGCCCAATGCTGGCACTGGGGTGTGTGGTAGATTTTGGCCAAATATGAAATGGGTTCAAACGACCTATACGTTTAGAAAATTAAAATAAAATTAGTATTTAAAATAATTAAAATCTTTTAAAAATGAAATTAATAGTCGTAGCTTTATATGTTTATAATCTAACTTAGGACTAGGACAGGTACAATACCCAGCCACCCCCGATATTAATTCGTCAGTCGACATTAATTAACCGATTTCATTCTTTCCTCCACGAGTTTCCTTGTCATGTTATTCATTAACATTTCCATGTCTATCTTCGTCTGTCTGTCCCTATTCATATGTTCGTCGGCAAACTTCGATTCAGCTTCGGTAATATCATATTATTCTATTTGACTTCGCTTCGAATTGAAATAAATGTACTTCGCACATTCCTATCATGTAAATATGCAGGCAGGTAAAAAGACTGAGTATAGTTTAAAACTAGCAACAACCAAACTCTTATTTATTTGCTTGCTTGTTTAAGATATGAGATTACATTTTTAATTAATGTAGTACAACACCTTAACCCAGTCGGTGGTGTGTCTGCTTACTGAGCTAAGAGTACTGGCTTTGATTCCTGGCATGGCAGAAAATTTACCAATGATGAAAACATGGGTCTACCCAATGATAAATTAACGGCCGGGGATTGGATGTTGTGCCTGTCCTAGTCTTAAGTTAGAATATAAGGCATATGAAGCTACGACAGGCCTAACCATTTGGTAGTAGAAAATGTATGGCTTGGATAAAAAAGTGACCAAGGCCACAGTTTGGAGACAGTGATGGGTGCCATTTTTAGTTAATGCATTTACCTGTAGTTGATATTCCTCTCAGTTCTGAGGTCCCAACGGTTGATGGCATCCACCATCCTCTGTAAGACAACCTCCCTCCTCGGGACGTCTAACGTCCAGGTGTTGGGACCGTCGGAAGCCATGTGAGACAAAACTCCCGCAGCGTTATAGCTGACCTATGTTAATAATGTCATATATGGAATTTATTACAAAACCTTGGTAAGTAGCCTTTCAATGGATACCATTTTATATCGGTGTCGAAGGTAACGAACAGGCTGATATATTAGCAGAGAAAAGTACTCAGATTAAACCGATAAGAACCAAAAACATCACATCATTCCTCCACACCGTGGCTCTAACATAAATTTAAAACCAAACAAATGGTCCAGTTAAAAAGTGAAGCATAGTTCTTGAAAATAAAAATATGGTTCCTGAGTCCGCACGAAGAAAAGCCGTAGCTCCATTCTGATTAACGAGTGGACATGATTGTTTAGCTGCACATATTATTATTATTATTAGCACCGCGTCTTACTACCCGTTCGGGTTATACGCACTTACGCTAATGTGTGATGGTAGGGTGGTTGCGAGATGAAATGGAGAACCTACAGTTTAACTTGGGATCCGAACCACGGTGGAGGCCTGACATTCCACACATACACAAGATGTCTTGTCAGAGGTGAAGGAAGGGTTTGGTAATCAGATAAATCTGTGCCGGGACCGAGGATTGAACCCCAGCCGCCAGCACAGAAGTCTGACACCTTACCCCTAGACCGCCAGGTCACCTTCTGCACANAGGACCTACAGTTTAACGTGGAATCCGAACCACGGTGGAGGCCTGGCATTCCCCACATTCACAAGATGTCTTGTCAGAGGTGAAGGAAGGGTTTGGTAATCAGATAAATCTGTGCCGGGACCGAGGATTGAACCCCAGCCGCCAGCACAGAAGTCTGACACCTTACCCCTAGACCGCCAGGTCACCTTCTGCACATCTTAATAGACTAAACATTTATACGTCCCCCCATGGCACCCGACGCAAACTACCAGATACTGCTCCAGCACAGCTAAGGAAATACCAGACGGAGAATGGAAGAAACACAAGAGCACTACCAAACAACAACAAGTTTTATTACAAAATATAGAAATAAATTATAAACTAATGAGAGGACATAAGCAAGCAAGTGTGCAAGTGAGAGGAGCAGAGTGGAGGAGAGTACAGGAGGAAGAGAGGTGGAAGATAGAGGCAGTTTACTAAACCGACCCGGCCACAGAGATCTTGATGATGATGATTGTAACAAACAGATATCATGCCCTCCATTTCTGTATGATTACCTCAATGCCATCACTGCATGAATCCAGCAGATCCGCGAACACACACATAAACTGCATCGTCATCAGACGAGGTCGCAAAGCTCTGACTTCGGCGACATTACCTAGCAGCCCCATCATGTTCCTCAGCAGTTCTTCTTTATCGGGAAATACCTGCCGAGATAATACAGACAACGGCAGCGCTAGTCATGCATGCAGGTCGTATGTCTATGTACTAATGGTACTAATTGGTTAAGGATAAGCGATGTTGAACTTAGAGGAAGTGTACCTACATTTGTGTAAAGAGAGGGTGGGAAACCAATTAGGAAAAACCACCATAAGTACACCCAACCAGGATTGAATCGAGATTTCACCGTATCGGCAGTCTAGTCTATTGCGAGAGTAGTTCTTTAGACCATGTGACCAGTTAGTAGAATTTTTTTTATTATCTAGCACTGTGTCTTACTAACCATTCAGATTATATGCTTAGGTACTAATTACGCTGCTGAATTAGAAATTGGGAAGGTTGCATTTAGAAGAAATGAACCCGCATTAGCGTGGAGGGAGAGTGGAAAACCATTTAGGGAAAAAAAACCTCAGTGCACCCGACTTGGATCGAACACTGACTTCCTCGTCTTTGGCAGTCTAGTCTGACACAAAATTAACGCGTTCAACCGCGCGGCCATCGAAGAAGGTAATATTATTAATCATAAACTATATTTTATAATAATAAGTTTGATAAACAAATTAACGCAGACTATGATGTATTTATTTCCCTCTGTCACAGATTTGTTTATCTTAACACCACTTGAGTTTTATAAAAATTTGAAACTACTTTTTTTTTTTTAAATCTGAAATTCAAATTCCGAAATTTAAATTATCAAAATAGATGATTTGACCCAACTATAGTAAAAGTAATAATATGAACTTACCCTCAGGCATCCAAGGAAGAATTCCATACCCCTCCCATCGAGGAATCTTTGACAATTCATCGAGGTTTCATCTGTTACATTCCACATAGTGGACCAGGCCACTTCCAAAACATCGTCGCAAACTCTTCGGGCCAGGCGGTCCTCAATCAATCCCAGCATTCGCTGAAAAAAAAATGTTTCTTCGGTGTTAGGATTTGCTTGGTTCGACATTTATAGACAAGTGAATAAAGTATTAGTTGATCAACTTACAAACAGATTTTTCATTTTACAAATCATTGGCGAGGGGGGGTAGGGGTGTGCGAGAACAACTTTATAAATTCGAGACGATATTAAAACAAGAATAATAAAAAATATCAAGGCAACAGAAACAGACGACTTCCTTTGAAAATATAAAAGTTTAAATGAAGTTTTTTTTTAAGCAATGTGTCTTACCACTTGTTCGGGTTATCAGCTTACGTACTAATTAAGCTAATGGGTTAGGAATTGTGAGGGTTGAATTTAGAGGAAGTGAACCCACATTTGTGTGGAGGGAGGGTGGAAAATTATTTAGAAAAAACCCACCGCCAGTTCACCTGACCGAGATTCGAACCTTGATCTCCCCGGCATTGACAGTCTATAGTCTACTGCGAGAGTAGCACATTAGACAAAGCGGCCACCGAAGCAGGTAACACAAAGTTAAAGTATTAACATATAAAATATAATCAGAATAGTTACATTTATAGCTCCTAGATCTCCCAAGAGTTTCTTCTGAGACCCATCAACTTGGCAAGCAACCGAGTTAAGAAGATAAATACCGATTCTCTGGACGAAACTTTCCTGCTCCATTTCCGAGACAATGTGCAAGAGAAGGTGGACCAGCCGCTCGTAGTCGAATAACTGATTAGTAAACAAAACAAATATACAAGTCTAGGATATTATACAACAATACATGCAGAGTATGCAGAGAATCAGACTGCACAGTGTTTATTGAAATCGTGTAGTTTTGAACGTGTATATATTCTATTTGTACTTACAACGTCCTCGGGGATTTTGAACTGACAAAGTGTGAGGCACCCATTCCTCATCATTGTGTCATCACTCCGATACTCGCTCATACCATTGAGTAGAGTTCCAATGACCATACGTTTTGTTCTCATGTCAAATGAAGTTTTGTCTTTGCCTTTCACAATATAAAACAACGTCGCACTAAAACAAACAAACCAAACACACCGGCATCGATGTCATTATATACTTCTGGGCCAATTTATGGATGACAATAATATTTTATTTGAAGTATTTAATGTTCACTTTCTGAACCGACTTATAAACTACCTTAAATAAAGACAGACACAACATCCAGTCCCCAGCCGTTAGTTCAACACTGTGAAAGGGTAAACCCACATTTCCATCAATGATACATTTTTCGATCATGCCAAGAATTGAACCCGAGACCCTCTGCTCAGTAAGCAAACACGCTACCGTCTGACCTAAGGTGTCAGGTACCACAATACTAAATATTTAACAATGAAGATGCCCAATGGCTAAATTATTTTATAATACATGGATTTTTTTTAAATAATAATAAAACTTGGCACCGCGTCTTACTACCCGTTCGGGTTATAGGCTTAAGTACTAATTACGCTAATGGGTTAGGAACGAGGAAAGTTGAATATAGAGGAAGTGAACCCGCGTTTGCATGGAGGGAGAGTGGAAAACCATTTAGAAATAAACTAACACCAGTTCACCCGAGTGAACTTCGAACCTCTATCTCCCCCGTCCTCGGGAGTCTAGCTCGACACGAAACTAGCACGTTAGCCGACTACGCCACTGAGGCTTTTTTTTGTTGTTTTTTTAATAGGAAATATAAACTCATAGAAATCGTACCACGAGAAGGAGGGGCAAACAAATTTGGTGTAGAGTTCTATGCATGAAGGCGGAGTAGGCAACGAGTCCTGAATCAAACACATTTTCTACCTGCTCACCTTCCAGATATTTGGATGTGCTTCTCGTTAATGTGGCGATCCATCGCCTCGAGGACCACGCTCAGAGCATAGTTGATGTTCTGGCACGTCTCGTAGCGGAACAAGTGGTACAAATCGTTGAGAACCTTTTGAAGCACCGCGGGACGATCCAAGTTGGCCGCCGCGGCGTAGTAGATCTGTTCTTCGTTGGCGTCACCTGCAATCTGGGAGAGGCATGCGGCCGTCAGAGGGCCCTTTGCTGGGCACTTCAAAATTTACGTCAGTGATGCATTCAAATTATAAATAATTTTAAAATACATGTTATTCTTTTTAATTACTATGTTTAACAAGTCGGTGACCTGGTGGTCTAGGGGTAAGGTGTCAGACTTCTATGCTGGCGGCCGAGGTTCAATCCTCGGTCCCGGCAAAGATTTATCTGATTACCAAACCCTTCCTTCACCTCTGACAAGACATCTTGTGAATGTGAGGAATGCCAGGCCTCCACCGTGGTTCGGATCCCACGTTAAACTGTAGGTCCTCCATTTCATCTCACAATCACCCTACCATTACACATTAGCGTAAGTGCGTATAACCCGAACGGGTAGTAAGACGCGGTGCTAATAATAATAATATGTTTAACAAGGTAAATAATGAGATTAATTTATTAGGTATGGATGAGGAAGGTAAATTTAGAAGAAATGCATTAACACTTAGCATAAAGGAGGAAAATATTGATAAATCACATTTATGTAGTCACATGACAATACACAGTAATGTTAATTGCTCATTTATTGTGCTATTAAACCTAATAACAGTCGATACAAGTTTAATCAAGTTGCTATAACGCGCTGTTTAGTCAGTCAGATAAAGAAGAACTTTGTAAATATTTGTCGAGTATTGAATACATCTTGAAAATGAAATCCAAAATGACACAAAAACCATACCAAAGTGGTTATCAATGAAATAGTAAGTAAAACGTATCCTCATACTAAAATTTTCTTACTTTTATGAGGCGAATACATTCTTCTTCTTTGTTTCCGTCACTCCGGTAGGTTTAATATTTTACAACAGAGTTAGTTTAATGGTCTACTTAACTGTACTTTCTATGGACGGAACCCATTTATTTTCAAATCCCTCGAATCCTTAGGGACATTCGAGTTTTGAGGATTCAAGAAAACTTTGGATTCAAAACTTAAATTTATTGTTCAAGTGAAATTTGTTTCAAAGCTCTAATATTGCTTATTGGTGGCTCAGAACCAATTATGATTATAGGATGAACTTAACAACCAGACCCCTGATCAGTAATTTAACACTTAACTGAATGTATGAATGTTATGATGAAAAGTGTTAGAAAGAATGTTAACAATTAGTCCCTAGTTAGCATTTGTATTATCTATTATATTTATATTTCTTCTTATTTCATAATTTTTTTCAACATTCCAAGGTAGATTGGAGATTCTGATTCAGAAAACGGTGGATTCAACCCAAATCTAGTAATTTCTTTACTTCAAGTAATCTTGGTAGCTTTATTAAATATACAGTATATAAAACATACTGTAGACATTTCATTTTATTTTCACATGGTTTTGAATACAATAAAAACTTCCCACTAAGCTATTTATAATAATTAATCATTCATTAGTCATGATTGTAATAATAATACACAGCGCAGTAAGTAGATTTTTATAATTAGTAGGTACGGTTAGCAGATTAACTCAAAGAGTACTCATCGGATTGAGACAGTTGTTAGTCTGTTGTACTCCTTATTCTGTGTCTCTCTGTCACCAGTAAACTCAAAGAGTACTCATCGGTTTGAGACAGTTGTTAGTCTGTTGTACTCCTTATTCTCTCTCTCTCTCTCT
>CABFOV010011954.1:0-12476 GCA_902141375.1 Timema poppense | reverse complement strand
GGGGGGGGGTGTTGAACCTAAGTGATCGTTGCCAGTTGTTACTTGAAACGGGTAGTGAGTGGTAGAGAGAAGTGTTCTGAAGTAGATGACAACGTCGATATACAATCATAATATGACAGTGAGTTATAGGAAAATAATGATAAAAGTGATATCAATGAGGACGATGAAATACAAACTACCCGAAAAGGCGTGGTGATACTGTGAAAAATCATTTATGGTGGAATGAAAAGGGACGCGTGAAAAGGCCAGTATTTTGCAGTTTTTATGGCTAAACTTTTGTTGGTCAAAACAAATCCAATATTGCTCCAATACAAACAAATTTTAAATTTCATCACATGTTGATTTCATCAGTTTCTCAATATTGGTCGTGAGCATGGCGGCATTATTTAACAAACTTTTTAAACTAAGAGAAAATGTTATCAGAAAATTTCAGAACACCTTTGACATATATTCTGAAATTTTGAGCTCACCATGTTAAAATAATTAAATTTTATATTTGTACTTTAGAAATATTTTATTTATTTTGTCCAAAATAATGTTTTGCCATAAAAACAGCAAAAAACCTGCCTTTTTCTCGCGTCCCCTTCCATTACCCCTTAACAGGTAAAATCTCTCCTTAAACACAATTGGGATTAAAGCTTCATGTGGATCAAGGTCCTTTTGTCGGGAGGGGTGGAATTTACTTTCATAAGACTTTATTTTTTTAACACAGTGTCTTACTACCCGTTTGGGTTATAAGCCTATATAATAATTACATTAATGGTTCAGAATTAGTTAGGTTTAATGGATAGGAAGTACATCCACATTCACGTGGAAGGAGAGTGAAAAATCACACTTAGTGCAACCGACCAGTATCGAACCCTGATCTCCCCATCCTTGGCAGTCTAGTCTAACATGAGAGCAGCGCGATAGATCACTTAGCCACCGAGGTGGGTTCCTTAAAATATATCTAATAGCTTTGATCAATAAGAATTTTTATTATTAATAATTTTATTTTTATAACACTATTAATTTTTTAATTTATTAATTAATTATAATAATAAAAAAGACTTATTACCAAATTTGTAATTTTTACACAAAACACAACACAAATGTCACTGAAAACTAATAAATAGGCCTGTGTACCGTAAATAAACCTAATTTTTGTATATTTATAGAAACATTATGTATTTTAACACAAAATAATAATTTGTTGTCATTCTAAAATTAGTAATTTAACTACTACAGCATTTTTTGTCCAAGCCACAAATTTAAATCTACGAATATGGACAACAGTTTTATCGGTTCTCGGCAAGCGAAATATTAATTCACATGTTTAGTTATTTTTTTAAATTAGGAATAGCCTCATTTTATATAAAAAGCAATAATATTTCAACTTACCATTTTAAACTATTTCACGTTGCAAGATATAAACTAATTAGATCAATATTAAGAGAAACTTATGAATGGCCTTGGACCTCGACACCACTTTTGTGATTTAGAACCATTCACTTATTTTTAACAGTATACAGTGTTAAAATATAGCTGCAACTTGAGCTACTTTCTACTAAATTATTTGTAGACCTACTACCATTATTTCCACTTACCTCAAATTACGTGCTTTGATTTGACGAGAAAGATCAGAATTAAGTTCAAATCCCACCTAGTGCAAAAAAAAAAGGTCCTCTTCAATGTTGTGATTTTTCCATTTAGTTTTTCCATCTTGTCTCCAGACGATTAATAGTTTATATATTCATAAATTTAAATTGTTTAGTTATTCAAATGGTCATTTTTACCGGTTCCGAGTTTTTTTATACAATTTTCTGAGCTTCTTTTATGTTGGGGTACCTGAATGCTTGTAGTACGGTAGTGAGCCATGAGTTCAAGTATTATATAAGAAGCCCTTGAAGCTAAAGTGTCAGTCCAGTATCGCGTGTGTGAGTGGAAAGGTTTCTTTCGTGGAGCTGTTTGTATATAACGGGTAAGTGTGAATAGTTTTATCATCAATACCAGCAGTGGGAAAGACTAGACTCCAACTTACGTGTTTGGTTAGTTACTACTCAAATAAAAGGAACATCTCACACTTTTTACTGTCTTCCTAGGTCATGGAAAGATTACTATTATAAAAAGAAAGTGAGGTCCACTAAGAAGCCGATGTTGTATGTTAATATCGCATTATATAGCTAGATTAGGGAAGTAAAGGATGTGTATATATTATAGATATCAAACTCGAATCCTCGATACCCTAGATTCTTACTGGTATCGAAAGCTTCGATCTTAACATTACAATTCTGGATACTTAGCTCTCAATGAGAGTACTTACAAATAAGCAAAACGACAAAATTTAGAATGAGTAGTAATCCATTATCTCTATATTAGTTTGTTCTATTAATTGCTATATATATGTTCAATTAACGATCCTATTTGGTGAATTTAAAAGACTTGTATTTTCGATAGCTATCCTTTTAAAATTATCTATAAATATTTTCCTCGGTGAAACTTTATTTGTAGGTAAAAATAGATGCTTAATATTGTAATTTATAATTATTTTATTAAGTTATGAGACGCATTAATATTTGGTAAAATAGATCTTTTTCTTTGTCAAAATTAAAAATGAATGGTTTTTATAACCATTCACATTTGTAAGTGGTTTGTTTCTGTTTTATGAGTGAGAAGAAGAATGTTTTTATATGAGGCTGGATGTTTGGAAAAATAATTAAATAGGAAATGTTCAAGAATCTAGATCACGGCTAAAAAAATTGAGGTTGGACTTAAGAATCAGAATCGGGAAAAATCGATATCATGACATATCTAGTATAATTATCCGTATGTATGTGAAGATCTGAGTGGGTGAGCTTTATAATAATATGTTAAATTGGTCAAGTTAAACATGGCAGTTTAATATTCAAAACCATACGTTTTATAAGGGTGACCTGGTGGTCTAGGGGTATGGTCTCGGACTTCTGTGCTGGGGTCAGGGCTTCAATCCTCGGTCCCGGCACAAATTTATCTGTTTGCCAAATACTTCCTTCACCTCTGGCTAGACGTGTAGTAATCACAAATTGTGAATGTGGAGAATGCCAGGCCTCCACCGTGGTTCGGATTTCACGTTAAACGGTGGTCGTCCATTTCATCTCACAATCACCCTACCATTACATATTAGCGTAAGTGCGTATAGCCCGAACGGGTAATAATAATAATAATAATAATAATAACAATGATAATTATTATACATAACTCTTATAGGTTCGGATATTCTTGACATGTTACACATCCTAGTGTAATTTTCAACCAACATTTTATTGAATAAGGGTCAACACTTATTTAGGTTCCTATACAAATAATATGTGGAACTTCCATCAATTATAGGGGGAAGGAGAGGGACAAAAATATCCACTAGGAAAGAGATCCATACACCGCTTACCCCAACCTTTCTACGCCCATGCAATTGCTCTTCTGCATCGTCTAGAAGATACTATTTTAGACATGTTCGAAGTTACAATCTTTTCTTTGATATAGGATCTAATAAAATTAATAATCCATGATCACAGACAAAGAGACTATTTTTAAGTCCTCTTTCGTGGCCACGCCAGTAAAAATAGGTTTTATTAATATGAATGTTTATAATATTTTCCTTCATAAATATATGCAACTGTAACAATGTGTATTCTAGTGATGATCTTATTATGTTTATGTGCAATTCTCTGCGAGGTTATATAAGTATTTTGTGTTAGATGTTAGGTTGATAATGTAAAATCAAACCATACTCTGGATGTAATATATATATATATATTTTTTTTGTGGCACCACGTCTCACTGTCAGATCGGGTTATGCACTTATGTACTAATTACGCTAATGGCTTTAGGGACTAGGAAGAATATATTTAGAGGAAGTGTACCCACATTTGCGTGGTGAGGGAGTGGAAAACCACTTTGGAAATACACCCGACCGAGATTCTATCCTTGATCACCCCATGATCAGCAGTATAGTCTACCACGATAGTAGCGTGTTCGACCACGTGGCCACCAAAGCTAGTCTAAGACAACTATGGAGCGCCATATGGCCGCCAGTGTATAAACGCAATAATGGTTTTTACTAAATAATCATTTTTGGAGTTGTTTGAAAAAATAATTAATAACAGAAGAAACTAAATTTGTGTATATTTATAAAGTTAGATTGATAATATAAAGTTTTAAAAATATTTTATAACACAAAAAACCATGAAAAGTAAGTATTTAACGTAAAATAAATCACGCAAATATGAATTAGTCATACCGAACTGGCACCTAGCTGTTTGTTTTCATTTCTTACAATTATATATTTTTTAATGACCCTGGCGCCCAGTCTTTCCAGTGCCCGGTTCACAAGCACCATAGAGAAATAAATGTGCGTTATTCCTTTCTCTATGCAAGCACCCAATTGGTCGTACTTGTTTGGGGGTTTCCCGTTGTCCGAATCTGCACCGAAGCTGGTTATATATGTTATATGTGGTTATATGTGTTATATAAGTCAAAATGGCACAGCCGACGGGCATGTGAAAAGATGAAATGTATCCTGAACAAAAAAGAATGTATGTGGGCTTTTATTTTTTTAGCACCGCGTCTTATTACCTGATCGGGTTATACACATATGCGGTAATTACGCTATGAATAAGATTGCATATTTATTAGGTATAAGTGAAACAAATCTGAGGTGAATAATAAATACTCTCAACTCAACTCAACTCTAATAAAATTGTCCAATCAATTAATAAATAGATAACTATGACTATTTTTTAGAATAAGAGTTTTTCGAGGAGTTCTGAAGATATTTACTAACGTTTATGGACTGATATAAAACACAGTCTCCATGCGAGTATTTGTACTTCATAACATAGAGTTTGCCTTGCGTTACCTTCAGGCACCTTATCTTAAGCCACTGAAATCTATCTTTGCCAAATTCTTTCATGTTAGTCAGGGTGGATGTCACATTTTTTGTTGTTATCAAGTCAACAGTCACATCAAGTCACATCAAACCCAGTTTTCTTAGTTCTGCTTATCTTAATAATATCAACCAATTTATGTGGAACAAAGATGTGTTCATGGTGGCGCCTGTTTCTTTCAATATGACCAAAATCTGTATCGTTCGGCAAAAAACTACGTCCAGTTATTGGGAACTTTTGCTCAATTTCTTTAATCTGGTTCGATGGATATTGTACTATAAGCATGAGGAGGACCACAATCTTGAAATTTCGATTTTGCCCTCCACAGGAGTCGAAATATTCTCGAATTGCTATGGCGTGCGCAGGACCAGCAAGCATATAGGGCACTGAAACCGAAGAGAATATTATTGACCACAATTGGGATTGCGACAAATTTAAAAAATAAACATAAGAGGGCGTATTCTATTATTATTATAATCATTATTATTTAGCACTGTCTTACTACCCGTTTGGGTTATACGCTTTAAGTACTAACTACGCTAGTGGATTAGGATTTAGGAAGGTTGAATCAGAGAAAGTGAACCCGCATTTGCGTGGAGGGAGAGTGGAGAACCATTTAGGAAAAACCACCCCAGTTCACCCGACCGAGATTCGAACCTCGATCTCCCCATCTTCAGCAGTTGAGCTCAACACGACTAGCGCGTTAGCCAACTACGCCACCGAGGCGGTTGAAAGCGTATTCGATGGACAGTTTAAGTACTAATAATTTTTTGCGTAAAATGAGCAGTTTCCGAGTAGATCATACATATAAACCGCGATAGTCACGTATTTAACAGTACGCTCTGACTTACACTTGTCTTAGTTCCTCTTTTTTTGCGATTAAAATTCATTGCTTGCAAAATATGAACAGAACACTTACTGTCGTAAATTTTATTTCAAACCTTTTTTTAAACAAGAATATTTTCCCAAAATTTAACAGTTCAGCAGATAAATTAACTTAAAATAGGAAAAACCACTCCAAATACGATTAAGGGTGGAAGCTACCACGATAGGTGAGATAACTTTCTTTTATTTCATTTCTAACGTCTTCAACAATGTACCTGCCAAGTTTCAAAACTTTATGAATCTTTCAGTTAAAATGGCAATTTATTGTATAATTTCCCTGGACTAATATACATATTTAACTAAACTGCTAAAGCCATTTTGAATATATTTTTTTTTACTTTCTAGAAATGACTCTTCATAAACTGCCTTAAAACAATTTTTTTACTTTGAAACAAGTATACAGTGTTATTTGGAAGGCCAAACACTAGCTACAGTCTGATTTTGGTAGGAAGAACAGTACAGTAAAAAATTTCCGGAAAAGTTACTAGGTTTCTAGAATGTATCCCTACGCCAAAACATACGATTTGAAAGAAAATATGTTTAGCAGCTGTCACTTTGAAGAGAAAAGTTTTGAAACCAAGAAAACAAGAAAAATTATGGTAATAAAAATAAATGACAATTTTAATTTATTCTAATTAAAATAAAATATGTTTAAAAATGCTATTTTTTAACTTTTTTCGTATGTGTATAAAATTAAACATTGAAAAGAGATGAGGCCTAAAAAACCTACCAGAAAACTGTAGGCCTCAAAGTTCACAATTAAAATACAACTAAAACACATAATTATGTAATTTTGGGGGTACATCAGTCCCCTTCTCTAGCAGAAGAGAGTAAAACATAGACTGGACTATTCACTATGGCATATGTGTATTATTACTGTGATTATATTTTTGCTAGAAGAATTACTCTTATAATATAAATTTATAGTCAGTTGACTCAATTTTTCAAATATGTAATAACGTTGACAACTTTAATGTTTATTGGTTTTAAGGTGCGGCAGAATAGAAGACCAAATTTCATTTTGAGTCTTATCTTCCTTCTCGAACAGAGTACCTGCTTGAGGAGAGGAAACACCCCCACCATTCTAATACTTTCCCAATGTGTGGAATGCCAGGACTCCACCGTGGTTCGGATTCCACGTTAAACTGTAGGTCCTTCATTTCATCTCACAATCACCCTACAATTACACATTAGCGTATGCGGTGCTAATAATAATAATATTTTTATTCATTTATCTACACTCTAGAATCATTGGTTACCAAACTTGTTGAATGGCGTATCACCCAAACAATTTCCGTATTTTGGACTACCACCAAGATAGTGCTGAATATTTTAATATTTAGTTAAATTTTAATAGCACCCAGGAATATAATGATACAACACCATTTATTGAAGTCCGACACCTTACCCCTAGACCGCCAGGTCACCGACAAATAAAAATAAAGATGTAGCCTTTATTCATGTAGGCTATTCCTCATTTGATAAAAGTACATAGTATAATCAGGAGCTACTCTCAAAATGGTGTGAGTCAAGCACGTATGTAGGATTTAATTTTTTACTGCGGGAGGGTATTTGGTAGGAAAGAGATTTTTCTAAGGGGTAATTACTCTCCACCCCCTGAACTACCAAAGGAAGAAGTTTTTTTTTTCCATTACACACTTCTCAGATTGATGTAAGAGTTTTTATTGTATCTTTGGACTTGGGTTAACTCTTCCCCCATTGTGTAAGAAATACACATTTTAACATAACTTTTACTGAAAAGCGTTAATGTTGAACAAATTTTGGAGAGACACGCTCTGTTTGCCCAATTGACTAACGTGTTGGTCTCTTATTGCACTAGATCACAGGAACATAGCAAAAATATCAAATATTTAGTAGGTAGCCATTACAATAAAATACATTTTTAATAGTTGTATTGTAGGAAAAGAGTAAATCTACATAACTCTGGAAGTCATTGCTAGAGCTGGGATTTCTATGTAAATACATATTATATACCTTACCATTTAGATTCTTAGAAAATAAAAATCTCAACAAATCACCATATAAGGGTTAATATAATATATGAAATGAAAATAAAATTTTAATTTAATTATCATTTTATATATTTTTACTTATTTAACATGTTTATATGTTTCAAGTGATTTTACATAAAGCTACCCACTTTGTGATGTTTTAATGTATATTAATACTAATTGCAAATTTGTTGAAAATTTAAACATTGTTTGATTTGGTTTGGTGCGTATAAATCAGCTGAGGGGAATTTTTCTATGAACTATTTAAAAGGGTAAAATCAAACTCGGGTTGTCAAGTGTTTTTCCACTAAGTACATGCCTTTTCTCTTCACAATGAACCTTTTGATGCATTTTTAAAGAATTTTGCAAACAGATATGAAATTTAGGTCTGGAACATTCCTCCCTTCCAACACACTAGTCCAACGACTTACATTCTTATCTTGTAATATCTCCAAATGATTTTAGTTTCACAAGACCAGTTGAAAGTGAAAGTCTAACAGTATGCTACCATAATATTTTTTATTTTTTCACCATGACACCAGCCGATTCTTGTAGAATAATAAATTAAAGTAATGGGCTATAATTAACGACTCCTTCAAAATCAATGGTAAATTTGTAATGTGTCAAGCTTGCAACAAAAAAATTGGATGTTCCGTGAAATCACAATCAGAGCAACATGTGCGGCGCATACTTCGTACGAAAGAAAATTCTAAGTTATTCAAAGAATCCTTTTTTTAACAAAGATGAAAGTACCTTCCTTCCAGTTAAAGAAACTTTTTACGCAAATACTTCTGTAGTGCAATGGTCGCTGCGAACATCCCATATTTTAAATTCCAAGTTCCTGAATTTTCATCCTTCTTGTGACAATAATGAAAGTGACACATTCCTGATCAATAAATACTCAGAAAGTATTATCTGCATATATATTATAAAGAAATAATAGAAAGAATAATAAATTAGATAAGAGATTCCATCATATGGGTCGCTGTGGATGAAATGACAAACGCTTAGGGTAATTTTGCTGTGAACATTTTGGTAGAAAAGATAGATCCTAAGAATATTTACAAGCCATGTTTGATTTATTGAGAAGTGCTGGAACCTACGTATCATGTTGCAGGAGTCTTGAATTATGAATTGAAAGTATTGTGCCCTAGGTGAGCTCACGTAGAGAAGGTTCTGGTGCTATATTCAGTTACAACGGCGTATATAATGAAAATCGCAAGTTCTTTGAGGTGGTTGTATCCTGGAATAATACATCTTAAAAGTTTGGCTCATGGAACACATCGTGATGTGTAATATATTAGAGTCCAGTCTTTACAAATGAATAGATTAATTTATGGGACGAAAAAACTTGACTTATTTGTGAAAGTCCCACATCAGGTCAAAAAACTTACTAACTCTTGTTTGTTGTGCCGTTGCCCTTACAATTAGTTCTAACAAGATGAGGAACATGGTTAAAACAGCCAACTTGTACTATGAACAATTTGGAGCTGTAAAGTCAGTATTAGATATGTTCGCCCATGAATGTGCGATATCTATATGTGAATCTTACTACTCATTCATTGAACCAAAAGTGGCATGTTCAACTGCATACACCAGGAGAAATTTCTGTTAAATTTCAGAGCGTATTAAACGGTTGGAAATGTCTGGATTTCCACTACAAGAATCTATTGATATCAAAAAAAGCACCATTTCAAATCTAAATGCTGTGAAAGATGAAACTTGTTAAAGTGTTTCTACAAAGTTTCAGGCAATGCTAAAAAGAAACCCAATATATTCATCGGATGGAGATACCCTTGAGAACATTTTTCCCGAGAAAATTCTTCTGATGAAATACGCCCCAATGGCATACTGTGATGTGGAAAATATATTTACCACCTACAAGCATATTTTGTCGGACAAGCGGAAATCAATGACCACTGAAAGGATTTAAATTCACATCAAAGTACAAGTAATCCATCAATGTATTTTCCATTGAGAGTGTAAATAAAGAAATGTTGCGTGCTTGATAAAATATTTGTTTTACATGATGTTAGATTTTTTTTATGAATCTACATATCTTAATACGCATTTCCTTGAATATTTTTACTAATTTACATACATATTTTGTTATATGATACTTCATAAAAATCCCAGTTTTAATCATTAAAATAGCTAATATATTCAGTTACTTTTATTGCAGTAACTTAGCACAATGTAGAAATATCTAGTAGCCATTACAATAAAATACATTTTTTTCAATATTTTACAATGTGATACATTTTTAATTAATAATGGTAATCTAGTGAGTTTTTTAAATATAGAATAAAAATCTATACAACTACTTTGTTTCCGAAATCTTTGGCTACTTTGTTTTAGACTTTTGGGCATTCAAAATATATTTTGGATTCCTTATTTTCATTGTGTGTACTTAGGATCCATTAGTTCTGGCAATATAAAATTCAAATAAAATCTAGTTAATTTTTATTCTACTTCATATTTCCAAAACTCGTCATATTTTTCTAGCCTCTCGACTACCGTTTTATTTTGTCCATAAGACAAGTAAACAGTACTTTCGTTGGGTGATGCGAAGATCATAATAATTATATTAAGGAAAGGAAACCGTATTAAAGCCCATTCATAACATAATATTACTAGTCACACTAAGTTAATTGGAGAAATGGAAAAGGGTTATAGAGAGAACGTTGTGATCAAAACTTATTCCAGGAAGGGGGAAGGAGTTTTGTAATGATACCAGTAGTTGAATATGTAAAGTTCAATTCATTTAATAATTTTAAAATTTAAAAAAGTTGTTCTTGGCGTGAAAATGAAAATTTATTTTGGAATGTGTTCCTTTAAGGGACTTGTATTCAGGGCTGATCCAATTAAGGTTTAGTTGAGTTAAATGGGTTTGTGATGTCTACACTTCCTTTTTTCCGAGACAAACCCAGTATGCTCAGGACTAATGTTGTTGAGACAGGCAGTATCCAAAGAGTCCGAGGATCCTTGCCAAGAATATAGTATAATATCTTGTATAATATATTCCTTAAATTCTAGATGTTTTTTCACCTTTGTGAATTAAAATTCACTTAGACCATGCATTTTTCTTTATACTATTTTATCAAAAATAACTTATATAATTCACAATATTAAACAATGTTTTGAACAACGTGAAAAAAAAACAATTTTTTAAAAGTCCTTACAGTAACTAGTAATATTTATTAGTAATGAGTATTATTGAACTCTACCAGCACTCCTTTAGTTATTTTACAGTAAATAGGTAAACATTGTTGGGTTCTTCAAAATATTTTACGGCCTCTAAAAATACAATCTCCACGTCCTTTTGGAGGCTCAGTCCAACCCTGGTCTACTTGATAGCATATAATTTACGAACAATTTGAAAGGCTACGCTAACCCCAAAAAGATTATTAGTAAAGAAGCATAAAAATAAATGTGTGTTTTAGAAAATATTCACTCTACAATACAAAATAAATGTAAATAATTTAATACTTTGTGTGTCAAGAATCATCATTAGTTGCATCAACTTACGCAACATTCAAAGTGAATCCAATTTTGGTATTAAATATTATTTTACCACAATTATGCTTTGATCGTTATATATATTTTTACTTTCTATCTTACAGGTAGAGAAAGTATGATGATCGTCAAAAAAATCGAACTCGAGATTTTGATTAATATTAACGTTTCATGACTCCCTGAATCCGAAAAAGTGGTTTTTGAATTTCCGTCTGTCTGTCACTCTGTCTGTACCTCCAACTAGAGCTTAAACTATTTTACCGATTGAGCTATAACTTGATATCTAGAGTTTTCATAGGGTTTCCCCGAGGGATTTTTGGAATTGGATATCTACCTCTAAAATTAATGGTAGTTTACTGAAGGGCAAAAAGAGAAAAAGTCGATTTTCTCAAAATCGACTCAAAAAATTTTGATTAAATTTCATTTATAAACATTAATAAATATTCCAAACAAAATGGCCACTCTCAATATTTCTGTAAAATGTTTTAAAGGGTTCCGGTCTGATGCGTAAATTAACATTTTTTTATAATATCTCCGAAACTATTTGAGATATGAAATTACTTAGCATTACAAATATGTATATATATTTATAATACAAATATTTAATTCGAAACATATTTTTATAAAATTAATAATTTCCATCTATACGCAATTTTATATATATTCTTTAACTTTTTGGACATTAAAGTTTAAGTATTGCGACCGTAAAAAAAATCTAACCTGAAATGTTGATGGATATCAACGTCTTATGACCCCCCGAACCCTAAAAAATCGTCTTCGCAATGCCGTCTGTCGTGTGTCTATTTAAACTTAAAATTAAGAGTAGTTGTATAAGGGGCGAAAAGAGAAAAAAATCTGCTTCAACGATTTTGATTAAAATTCGTATCTAGGCGTTGATTAAGATTATAAATAAACTGGCCAGTTTCATTTTCCCATGAAAATGATTTTTATTGTACTTTACAGAAGTGTTAATTTCCGTATCTCCACAACTATGTGAAATACTAGACAACTTATCA
Organism: Timema poppense; assembly: GCA_902141375.1. Taxonomy (NCBI): domain Eukaryota; kingdom Metazoa; phylum Arthropoda; class Insecta; order Phasmatodea; family Timematidae; genus Timema; species Timema poppense. The sequence continues at coordinate 146 of CABFOV010011954.1, read as the reverse complement.
TTGCAAAATTGTAGGACTATTAGAAATAAAAAACTTTTATATGACATATATTTTTATAAAAGCAACAGTTTCTGAGATATTTGCAAATATGGGAGCAGGCAAAGTGATAGACAACAAAGTGGTCGACACGAGAGGACAAAGTGGTA
>CABFOV010011952.1:0-12477 GCA_902141375.1 Timema poppense | reverse complement strand
GGTAATCTCCATCTGGTACGGTGCTGGTATTCTCCCGCTGGTACGGTGCTACTTCATCATTGGTGCCTTCTGGCGCTAGCTCACTGGAAGCGTTCTGGTACGAGGCTAATAATCTCCTGTTGGAACGGTACTGGTAACCTCCTACTATTAGCGGCTGAGACGTTGTAACGTTGCAGGTTCATCGGGGCCACCATGCTGGTACTCTCCCAATAGTTAGCAGCTGGCTCGTAATGGGTATGTTCACCAGGAAGTTCACGCTGCTGACAGGCCCATTAGAATACGTTTGGTCGAGGTGTACAGGATTGAAGCGCGCAAGGATTCACTGCCTTTAGAGCGTGCGACATTGTATAGTGGTGTGAGTTGTCTAGGTCATGAGTAATAGTAGTAGATGTGTAACTGGCTAGGCTCCCGGGGGGGTCTACCCCTAGTTATTTGTTAGGTATATTGTTTTGAAGTGTTATGTTAATTACAGCTCTATTTGAGCTTGTTGGGTTAGAATCTTTAATATTGTATTTTGTATAAAGCCTATAGGTAACTTTAGTTTTGCTTGTGCTTGTTGGCTGGGAGATGATGGTCAGCCCTATGTTTAATATGAACAGCTAGCTGGCTGGTATAATGCCACCCGTCTCTACGAATTATATGACTTGTTAAACCGCATAACCAGAGGGAGCTCTTTTTATACCTATATATATATATATATATATATATGTTAGCGTGCTCCTACCTTTTGTATGAATTACCTGAGTATTCATTAATGGGCATATGAATCAGTATTTTATTTAGGTTTGGCCATAGTCTGTGTGTTAAGAAACTAGCTTGGCTGCTACGCCGCCAGTGTATAAGAGGGCCAAAATCTTATAAGCTACTATTGTTTCCTTATAATATGTATATTGTCATAATTAATAAAATCATATCTGCTCAATTTTTGTCTATTGTGTTAACTTGCACCCCACCCATTTATTCCTATGATGTAGGGTGCACACTAATAACTTTTCGAATATGTTGGTACAGTGCAGAAAGTATAACTTTCCACGTTGTTTTAATACATTCTGAAACGGCTTTAAAACATATTTTTATTTACTAAATTGTATAATATATATCATCTTATTTGAAGTGATAAACTTTTTAACGATTAACTTTTTCAATATCCTAGCTATGGTTAAAGGTATATTATTAAGTGATTTTTTTACATTCGATAAACTATAGCATTATATTTAGTTTTAATTTTTACACTTCAGTTATTTGTAAGCTTAGTTTGTATAGTTACAGTTAAAATATATATTTAATTAGATTACAGTATATTAAATTCTATTCACATGTAATTTTGGCTTGGTGGGGGTGCATATTATTTATTGGCAATATTAATAAAAACAAATAATCTGATAGGTTATTTTTAAATTTTATGATAAAACTTTATCGTATCGATATGGGTTGGGTGGGAGGGGGGGCTAAGAACTACTAGTCGAGCGCCTGAAGAAATAGTCAGGCCAACGCTGAGGATACTAAACCTGCTAATGGTTTGAATCCCTCAAAATTACATTTTGTAATTGGTGGCCTTCGGATGCCTGATTTACTTGTGTCCTTGACTAATGCCGGACAGATCAACATATCCAGAGGAGATCTGGCATCCTCCTGCGGACGAAGGTCGTTTGTGTTGTTCAACGTCTTCCTCACACACATCATTATCTTAGTTCAGTTCAGTACGACAAGGTACAACCTGCCATCAACCCACGCTGAGGCCAGCCAGCTCCTAAATTCTGTGTATTCGGGTCTAGGTAAGTATTGCTGTTGTACTGTTTTAGTTCCCATTTTGTTCGACAAATAACCAACTTTTTAGTGTTCAAATGACTTAAAATAGTGTAGGCCCGAGAATATTAACAACATATTTTTAGTGTTGGTTTTAACGATGTCATGCTCAGCTAATATTTAGTCCGTCATGCAGTGTAGCGAGTATTAAATCAGGTTCCAAATATCACAAGATGATTGCTCAGTTTTGAATGATAATTCAGTTTCATAATACCTTTCATTATATAATAGAAAATTATTATCAAACATCTCACTTTAACATAACTAATCCCCGAAGTGTTTAGTTTGTGGATTTTGTTTAATATAGTAAGCATTGTGTTTTTGATTTTCCTTGGTGATTCGATTGATTCAAAGGTTAGAATGTAAATACAACTAATAAAAAAAGGCGGGGATTGAAATATAACTAATCAAAAAAGCGATAGTTGAAATATACTTGAGGAATAAATTATATTATTGAATTATAACTAGTCACGCGTGTTTATATATATATACACAATAGTACATTGATATGTGTTTCTGGTATGTTTACAGTGCTGTAGAAAGTTTTATAATAAAGGATTCTTAGTTCTAACCCATGTAAATATTATCTGTACTCTCCGAACTATGTGAATCGATCGGTACAGGTATTACGTAAAATACCAATTAGTAAAGACAAAAAAAGTCACAGTCCCTCATCCGTTGAATAATTATAGCTAAAAACTACCTTAGTGGGCACTTTGACCAAATTTTAGGTTCATGTCTAAATTTATGATAGCACAGCCGGCAGGGTTTGAATCCCTGCTAGGTGCAACCAACTTAGAGTGTTTAAAAAAAAAATATTAGCATACCTACTAATGTCGAACATTTCCTCTCAATTCTATATTTATCATAAACTGCTTCAATAGTGTAATTAAAAATGGGCACAGCTTTGACGGGTAGTAAGATGCAGTGAAAATAAAAATGTTCAAGTGAACTCGTGATTTCCCCACTGATTCCGCCCTGCCACTATAATGGCGTGTTTATTGGGAAATATTGATAGTTTCTAAATCATGGGATGAATTAACCCTATTTCTAGTGAATTTTGTGCACCACGCCTTACTTCCCGTTCTGTTTATCACATATCCACATTAATGGAGTAGAGAGGAAGAAGGTTGAATTTAGAGGTCGTACTCGCTCTTTCGGGGAAGAAGAGTGATAAGATATTTAGTAAAGAATTATTCTCTATGAATACGAGCGAAATTTGAACCTTGACCTCCCCATCACCAGAAATAAGGTTTGTTGAGAGAGTGATGCTTTTATACCAGTGGTATTTAACCTTTTGTTATTCTCATACCCCTAGATATAGTTTATTTTCTTCTTTGTACCACAAATTTGTTTGTGGAAAGTCCAAGTTGTAAAGAAAAATATAGATCAAAATATTTTATATTGCTGCATGTTCTTTCGCCCCGTTCTCATGTGGTTAACTCTATATTTGGCCTTGATTATTCCGTGTGTGTATTATTAAATAATGTAAATACAGTCAACTCTGATTTTAGTGAATTCGGTCGTAGTGAACATTCGGCTACAGTGAACTTAATTCATTGGTCCCAACCTACGTACATTTCAATGTGTGTTAAAAATTCGTTTATAATGAAACTTGAACTTCGGTTTTAGTGAACGTAAATATAAACTTTCAATAAGAAATGTCATTCTAACATAATTATACTTTACAAACATAACTTGTTGGTTGTTTGAACTTGAAGACACCGATTCTCTTCCTGAGTTCTTGTTTAGGTAGCACAAAGCTTTACTGAAAGTACGGAATGTTTAACAGTCACTGTACTCATTGATCTGACTAAAGTGTTGATACCTTTGTCTGAGACAACTAAAGAAAGACAGTCTCCTAAGTTGTATTAATACGACAGGAGTAACTGGACAGTAAATGACAAATACGCGACAAAACGAACCACCCAGGTGGAAGGCTACTTGCGAACGGTCTTCTAATGACTCTTGATTAATTACCATGCGACGAAACGTATCTCTACATACACTTCGTCGGGATCGAAAGGTAGCAACTTATTGGCTCAGTTCATGAGTTATGCTAATCCTTCACACATAACTGCAAAATAGTTTGCCTGGCTAAGCCCAAGGCCTAAGTTAAAGAATGCCTTAAGTCCTTAAATTATTTCTTGGCTGTTGGGAAGGAGTGATGGTGGAGGGGTTATGTCTCTTAGCGATAACAGAATGGTTTGATTTAATGAAATAATTTTACTTTAATGTTCTGATCATGATAAAATCAATAATTATTACTTGCAAACTTAATTAATTATTTATGTTTGTTATCATTAACATACGGGTCCTATTTTTTTAGCTATTAAAATTTGGCGCTGTCACCCACATTGATTATTTTTACATGGTAGCATAAAGTAAGTCTCCCCCTTTTCAAAATATTTATTACTCTGTATAGCTAATTATAAATTTACTAATGATTAATTATTATATTCCACATATGTAGCATAAATAACATATTGACCCTAAAAGATTTTTACTTTATTTGTAATAAGCTGATTTAAAAAAAACTTTTATAATCTAAGGGTCCCTTAAAATAATTTATATACAATTATTTCCATGTTAGATAAAACAATATATTTGATAGAATTTTATCCATTGGACATATTTTAGTTATAAAGGTGAATTTATTTGTTTCTTCAAAGTAATTGTGACTGAGTATAACTTTATAAGACCATAATTCCATTCGATACATTATTTAATGTTACCATAACGGCCACAATATAACTATTAGGAAAAATTTTCTATAAATACTTTTATTGAGAAAATTTGGGGTTTATTAAGATTTACGTTGATTCTAATTTTTTAATAAATTTAATGTATAAAGTTAACTGTGATTATTTTTGTCAAATATGTTTTTTTACTAAATCAATTTTGGAAATCCAGACAGTAAAAAAGGCCATGTCGTAGATAATAATTAATACACTATCATAGTTAGGAGGTTTAAATAATTGAAAAGCAAGGGGAAATTTTAAATATTTTTGTTGGGAGTTTAAAAAAACTTTAAATGATATCTCTGCTTTTTTAAGGTTAGGAATGTAAATATTTTTAAGTAATAAAATATTGTAGCACAATTTTGGGAATCCAGACAGTAAAAAAGGCCATGTCGTAGATAATAATTAATACACTATCAGAGTTAGGAGGTTTAAATAATTGAAAAGCAAGGGGAAATTTTAAATATTTTTGTTGGGAGTTTAAAAAAACTTTAAATGATATCTTTGCTTTTTTAAGGTTAAGAATGTAAATATTTTTAAGTAATAAAATATTGTAGTTCTGTACTGTTTTTAATAATGTCTATCTATATCCAATGATACTCGGAACTTGATAACCGATTGCGGTGCATTTATTTCTATTCATCAGTATGTTTGATAAGGGAGGATCTTGCACACATACAGTTATCATTTGATTTTCCGTTAAAGATACGGCCGGATTAATTTTATCTGGGTGAACTGGTGGTCTAGAGGAAAGGTCTCAGACTTCTGTGTTGAGGGTCCGGGGCTCAATCCTCGGTCCCGACACAGATTTATCTAATTGCCAAAACCCTTCCTTCACCTCTGACAAGACGTGTATTAAATAAAAATTGTGAATGTTGAGGAATGCCAGGCCTCCATCGTGGTTCGGATTCCACGTTAAACTGTAGGTCTTCCATTTCATCTCACAATCACCCTACCACTGCACATTAGCGTAAGTGCGTATAACCCGAATGGGTAGTAAGACGCGGTAATAACCGATTACGGTGCGGTTTTTACTTGTGTACTAAACCAATATCCAGGCAGGTTTTAGCATTATTTGCGTATAATCAGGTGTTTCGGTGTGAGTCCCGGTGAAGGGCTAGACGATTGTTTGTATACATTTATGGAACCACACAATTACTGTGGTGTAGCTTTTATTATTCTGTATAGTATTTACCCAGGCATTTTTTAGAATAATAATTATAATCACATGGTTTGCAGTGAGCCCCGGTGAAGTGTCAGCCCAATATTTGTATACATCTATGAAACCTCCTAACCGATTGCATTGTAGTTTTTCTTTTTTGGTAGTATATTAATTCAGGCATGTTTTAGCATGATAAATAAGATGTTTTGGAGTGAGTCCCAAAGAAGTTCCTACAGGCTATATTTTCTTTTGCCTAATATTTATGGTTCGTTCTACCCCATTGTTGTGCTGTTATTTTTATCTGTATGAATTTTATATCATATATCAATATGATTGGACTGAGAGTCCCCGCTGAAGTGGTGGACTGACAAGCGATGACGTAATTTGACGGTTTGCAGCAATGTGTGATAAATGAAGCCGGTAGTAGTGGAGTCGGTTTTATAAAACCAACTATATCGTTAGTGAGTTCGTGGGTGTGGATTAGTAAAAATTTAATTTTAAAATTTCATTTGACCTTAAAATAATTGACAATATCCACGTAAACATAAAGTGCAATACTATAGCCTTAGTTCATATGTTATTGCTCTTTAGTTTTTCACTTGTTATAACTTTTCATTGCAAAACAAGAATCAAAATAGTATATCGCCTTCACATTTGTTTGTTTGAAGTTTCAGAAATTGTAATGAAAACAAAAATATTCTATATTCCAAAATATTCAAAGAAACGTAGACAATTTATTATATTGCAATTTTTTGTGCTACAACGAAAGGGATAATATAGCCCAAAAATTTTTTTTAAATATATGTATATATCAAACAAAATTAACAACCGCAGCTTACTACCCGTCTGGGTTATACGCATATTAATACGCTAGTGAGTTATGGTAAAGTAGGTTGAATTTAATGTGGATGAATCCACATTTAAATGGAGGAAAGTTTCAAAATAATTCATGAATAAACACCCGCAATAGGCTTGGTTGAGATTCTAGTCCTAGCTTTCCCATCATCGACAAAAACCCGAGTGGTACGTTTTGTCGGTGGTACGTTAGGTCGAGATACCATGAATGACAGTTTGTGGCCCTTTAGCAATTGTTCTCACCAATCCCTTTCTTCAAGAGGGTATATAAAATTAAATAATTAGATTTTTCTACTAGGTTTAGTTTTTTGGACGCATGGCTAGTGAGGAATCAAGTCTGTAAAAAGGACATACTCTAGATAAGGATCTGGAAAAAATGTTAATCTAAACAGTATACAATAAACAGCAGCATATAATCGATTTTTTTAAAAAGATGTATTTAATAGATTTCAATAAAAAGCTATTGTATTTGAACTCTAATTTTGTTTATAACTAGCCCACTACTTTCGTGTTTTTTTTAAATATAGGTTTTAGTGAACTTCGGACATAATAAACAAAATATTTTAGTACATAGAAGTTCATTGTAACTATAGTTGACGGTATATTCACTTGCTTCTGTGGTCGCGTGGTCTAAGGCCTTCCTCTAAACTCAGACTTGCTCATCCTTGACTGCGTTATCAATACATAAGCGTATAACCTGAACAGGTAGTAAGACGTGAGGATAAAAAAAAATACATATTTTTAAATTGTACGTACCCCCTAAGATGTCTTCGCATACCACCAGAGGTATGCGTACCCAAGGTTGAATACCAACGCCTTAGACTGTAAAACACTGATGCAGTATCTTTTGAAGTGTTTGTCCTCTAAATTTCTCAAAGTTTAACCTGTTAGTGTTATTAGTTATAATACAAACAGCATCTAAGGCTGTGATAGCTTTCATAGTATTTTCAAAATTGTTATCTTGAGTTAAGTTATTTTAAATTTTTACTTTCTCTAGACATCCTCGGAGAGAAAGTAGCCCATTTTGATCGTCAAAAGAATCGAACTTGAGATTTTGATAAATGTCTACGTTTCATGACCCCTGAAAACAAAAAAAGTGGATTTTGCAATGCCCTCCGTCTGTCTGTACCTCGGTCTAGAGCCGAAACTATTTTACCGATTGAACTAAAACTTGGTATCTGGTATTTTCATAAGGTCCCCCAAAGGGATTTTTGAATTAGTTATCTAACCATCAAATTAGGGGTAGTTTCTGAAGTGTGAAAAGAGAAAAATTAGATTTTCTCAAAATTAGTTCTAACAACTTTGATAAAAAAAAAAAAATCTTGACACTGTTTATCTTTATAAACAAGATGGTGACTCTCATTTGCTCATGAAAATGAGTTTAAGGGTACTTTACATATGGGAAATTTTCCAATGTTCATAGTTTCTACTCAACTATTTGAGATACGCACTAACTTATTATTGTAAAATTGTAGTACTATTAAAATAAAAAGTTTGTATTATATATATACTTTTTAAATCAGCTTTTAAAATATGAAATTGATTCTCATGCCCTTCAGCGGACAAAGATATTTCTCTTTTCTCAATATTTCTGTAACAATGTTCCTAGTTCCTAACGCCATATAGTAATTAACCACGGGCGTCGTTTTCGGGGATATGGGGATGAACCCTCCCCTCCCCCAATAATCTGGTCAGATAGGAAACTTTGAATAAAGTATTGAATTTTGGAAAGGCTGGTTCTCACAGTGGGGATGTAAATAAGTCAATTTCCATAATAAAAATGCTATTACAACATATTTTGTTAATAATATAGTATATATTTTGGAGTTTAATTTCTTAGCTAACAATGATTGACACTTTACTTTCTAAGTGCAGAAAAATCATTAGACAAGACCGACCACCTGTAATTTATATTTGTCTAGGAAATCTTTCCTTTTTCTTCCCAAATCCTCCGTTTTCCTAGAAGGAACTATTTCAATTTATTTCTTCTCAATATTTTCAGTGACAGTGCGTAGACTAAAAACCTACTTAAGATCAAGTATGACACAAAAATGACTAAATCACGTTCACTTTGTCATATGCACAAATACATATTGGATAGCATAGATATAAAAGAAACAATGAGAGGTGTTTTATTCAGAAAATACTAAATATAAGATCCATTTTGGATCATTGTATTAGAGATTCAGGTAGTTTATCTATATAATAGATACAATGGCTAAATAAGTTGTATCACTTTTTTCTTATTCAGTTGGTAAAAAATTATTATTTTTTCTTTGATGTGAAGGGAAAACTGGTTGTTTCCAGAGCCGTAACAGGGAAAGGAAGTTTCAAAATTATGAATAGTTATTTTATTCCCCCTCTTCAATATCTAGGCGTGTAGATTATTGGATTCTATTGAATTTTCTAATAGCTAAAAGCTGAACTGTTAGAACACTTTAAAATGCTTCATAAAATATTTAACGTTAAAAACATTGATAACGCAATTTGGGGACATCCCCATGAGCCACTGCAAGTATCCTCCACCCCCCTCTTACCTCTCACCCCTTCCACCCAAAATAACTGGGTACGAACTTGGTTAAATCCATCCCCCCAATAAATAAGAGCTAGTGACGCCATGTAAGTAACAGTGTATATTATTTTTATTTATGATCATTGGTTAATGCTTACTACAATGTATTGACCTATTATTTTGTTTCACAAATCTTACAAGTTCTTAGTAAATGTTTATTTTAAGATAAAAGAGAGAAAGAGCATGTGTGGTGCACCGTACAATATATATTTTTAATTTTCTGTGATAGATTTGTGAGTTCTACAACATTCTGCCCGTTTATACTACCCACAACGTGTACTTTTACTCATCCAGCGCACAGCGCGAGAAGAATCAATTAATGTACACTGTTCTGCAGAAGAGGGAATAGAAAGCCTCTGTGGAATTAAAATAGTGCCGATAGATTGTAGACCTGAACTTTCACACCAGAAAGTTATAAAACTAGCTTTGAACCAACTAGGGTTGTTTAACTAACGATCTAAAAAGTTACCTAAATATTTATGAGAATAGTTGATTAAGAATTAAATTAGTATGTTCAAATTTTAATTATTAAATTTTGAACATACTAATTTAAAACTTTATTTTATTTTATTGAACTAATAAATTATTTGTTTCCAAGATTCTGTTACTTGCCATCACCGACTAATTATTGTAATGTGTGTTGATACTATTTTCAAAGTTGGCTTAGCTAGTCCTACCTTTATTTTTTAACCCTCACTGTTAAACACAATTTTGTAAGCTATAGTAAACTGTAGTGTTAGAATTTATCAAACATACATATTATTGGAATTTATTTAATTTAAACTTAGTTAATTGTTCTCTACATAAATTTTTCTCTAAGTCCTTCACAATGATGCACTGCATGCCTCATTTTTCATCTTTTATTTATTCAAAAAAAGGTAAAAAGGGGTTAAAAGTAAATAAAATAAAAAAGGGTATAAGGTATAAAAGCATTGGAAGGTATAACATTTATAAAAAGATGAAACAAATAGCCGAAACTATTGTTAATGCATTTTAGTGGGGATATTCCCTAATAGATATCATATTCTGAAAATTGAAAAATGATACCTGGACACGGGAATCGAACCCGGGACCTTCGGCCCAACTTTGTAATGTAATGGATCAATGCTAAAACTCGAAAAGATGGTTAAACCCTAAAATAATATTTCCCGATCTGCCACTGGTCAATGCTTTTATTATGTGGGAGAAAGTGACCCAACTTTACAGTGAGGAGGATCAATGTTATTCTTATGGGAGAAAGTGTTCCTCCTCATAAGATGGAGGTTCAATGTTAACCTTATGGGAGAAAAGTTCTCTGGAGCTCTCAATTCAACCACTACTTTAGATAACCACACACAGGCAGACGGCATCACAAAAAAACCTTTTCGCTTTCCGGTGATTGACAGTTATCAAAATTTGGACCTTTTACAAGCACAGTACTTTTATCTTCAAGGTGTTGAGATAAAGTAAAAATGGTCTATTTACGTAAAGATGAGCACAAATCATAGTCTTATACGCTTAAATGAAAAAAACACATTTCTATACATTCTAAAAACTACTTTCAGCTAAAGGCTCAATGGCACTATAGAGTAAAATAATCACAATTTAAGAAGCAAAAAGTAGTAAATATTACATTGGTCAATTATGTAAATGTTTGAGTTCATACAGTCATAATGTCCTGTATTCCCATTGAGGTGCTACATTGAGCGAACGTGTCAGATGTCGCTCTGTGTTTTTGTTTTTAAAAATTAGCAAAAGTGGAGATTTAAAAATTATTTCTAAAGTAAAGTGTGGAGAATATTAGTGGCTATAAGAGGAATCTACTTTCGTCTGAGTTCAAAACTATCTGGAGGCACAGCAGTGTTTCACGGTTTCTGGAACAGCCCGGAGGGTCCGGGGGACGACAGTAGGTGAGGAAGAAGCCCGCTAAAATCCTGAAGATCTTGTTGTATAAATGGAAAAAATCGGGCCAGAGGTATAGTAGATATTAAGAAAATAGTGAATTTAATATAACCAGGTCGGAGCAAAGAGGGTCATCCTGGTCACTTCCCGGTGCAACTTCGGTGCAAGTGACGTATGAGCTTGCCTGGTTACAGTCTGGTAACCTCGTGGTGATTTTTATTAGTAACTTTTTAGTAACACCATAAACTTAAAAATTTTCTGGAGTAATTCCAGTGATGACAACTTTTAGTAACTTCTGGTAACTTTTTGGAAACCTCGTGAACTTAGAGACTTTCAGTGTTCATGTCAGTGGTACAAACTTTTGGTTACTTCTGGTAATTTTAGTAACTTTTGGGATACTGGTAAAAGTTAAATTTTCAGTGAAGACATCGGTAGAACCAGCTTTTGGTAAATTCTGGTAACTTTTTAGTAACTTTGATCATATTTCATTTTGACAGGATAAAGCTTTGGTAAAGGTTGTGGAGAATCTTGTGATATTTATAGTTAATCTTTGGTGACTTTTGATAACCTTGACAAACTGTGGGAAATCATTTTGAGAAGTTTTAGGGTAACTGCTGGGTACAACCTAGTAACCTTCTAGTAACCTAGTAGAACATTGACTCAGTGGTTGTGTTCAGTATAAAAGTGTCTGATATGTCAGCACAAGTAATGAGTACTGACAGGAAAGGCGGTGGGGGAGGGGGAGTGAAAGAGGCTAGGGAGAGGGGGAGGGAAAAGGAGAGGTCGGAGGAGAAGAAAAAGATGTTAAGTCAACCAAGTAAGACGGAGGAAGAAAAGAAGAAGGAAGAAACCTAGAAGGTGGAGAAGAAGGAAGTGGAGATGAGGGAAGAGAAAGAGGATGAAATCCCACTAGAGGCACTGAATAAGATAGAGGAGGTGGAGGATTTCATTAGGTCAAAATATGGTAAAGACGGAAGGTTAAATAAGGGGGATCTAGGGGAAATAATGGGAAGGGTTAGGTTGCTGATCCTGGAGTCGGTGTATAAGAATGGGCAAATAAAAATCCTAAAGGAGGAGAACCTGATATTGAAGGGGCAGAGTAGGGTGAAAGGGATGCTCAATCGGGTAATTCAGGGGATGTCCTATGCCTCGGTGGCAGCCAACAAAGAGGAAGCTAGATGTGGGTAACGTAATAAAGGCGGGGCCTAGTCATAGGACGGTGTTTGTGATTTCCCTGCAGGGAAAGTCGGTTGAAGATATGAAAAAAACTCTAATGGGAAAAATCAACCCTTTGAAAGACCATATTAAGATCAGAGCTATACGACCTGCTGGAACCAGACTAGTGGTGGAAACGGAGTCGGAAGATGACGTCAAAAATATCATTGGAAACAAGGAACTGGCAAAGACAATGACTTGTGAGGAACCGAGGAAGAGGCGACCGCTGATAACTATCTTTGACG
>CABFOV010011949.1:0-12496 GCA_902141375.1 Timema poppense | reverse complement strand
CCTCCCACTAGTCAATTAAGGGCCCCCTTTGTTCGTTAATTACCCTATTGTTCTGTCCCAGAAACTGCGTTTCCATATTACTAAGATAGGCTATGTAAAATTTATCTGCAAAATATATCGCTTCTGATATTTGCTCTGACATTCACCTTTGGGGTAAGCAAATATGAACTACGATAAAAAAAAAATACATTGTGATGAGGTAACATTGATACCAACATAGCACAGAGCAGTGATATCCGAACCACGTGGTGTGAATCATCTTAACAATGTTCGCAATAAAGACCCGGATAATGGTGGCTCCAGAGCTTGCAGTTGTCGATTGGTTTTCATAATTTTGTATTATTAATTAATCGAGATTTTAATTTATATTAGTTTTAATAATAATAATAATAATAATATTTCTAGTGTATACAAATAATTTCAGCTAAAAATTATAATAATAAAAGGCGACCTTGTAAGAAAAAACACAGTTTTGATTAGGCCTTAAAATTTGTAATTTTAATACAAAAACATAAAACAAAAAGTCACTGTCACAATAAAAGTAATAAATGTTTAAATTGACTTAAAATATTTTAGTTGGTATTGATAGAAAAAATATGTATTTTAATACAAATACTTGGTTATCATACTAACCATAGTAATATAATTACTTGAGAATTTTAGTTTTAAACCTTTTGCTTTTCTTCACAGTAGAGCTAAGTCGGAGTTATTGATTGGGTCATGTGTGAGATAGGCGAGGGCTGTGTTAGTCAAGACATTCTTTACTACAGTAAGGTATTGGTTTCAATATTTTCTACGTGGGTGGAGGGCGGGCGATCGCTCCCCTTGCCCCCATTGCCCCCCTTGAGTCCCCCACAGGAACCAGAGCGTGGCAGTAACGTGTGTTTGTTATTGCTTCATCCTCTATAGTGGCTCACTCTTCAAACAGACTCATTAGTCAGATATGTGTACCTGCTGATAATATGGAGTGATCTTCCTTGTTTGCTGTCACTCCTATTCGCACCTCTACACCAATTACACTCCTAATTTCCGCGGGACCAATTAGGACTAAAAATGGGTCACGGGTTTACCATNAATGGGTCACGGGTTTACCATTTTTTTTTTTAAATTCATACGTTTTGACACACACGTTCTTAAGTTTAAGTTTATTTTTTGATGCACTAAGTCACGTCTCATTAACCATCCGGGCTATCCACATATTTACACTAATGGTCTAGGGGTGAGGTGTCAGACTTCTGTGCTAGGGGTCCGGGGTTTAATCCTTGGTCCCGGCACAGATTTGTATAGTTACCAAACCCTTCCTTCACCTCTGACAAGACGTGTATTAATAACAACTTGTGAATGTGTGGAATGCCAGGCCTACGCCGTGGTTCGGATCCCACGTTAAACTGTAGGTCCTCAATTTTCATCTCACAATCACCCTACCATTACACATTAGCGTAAGTGCGTGTAATCCGAACGGGTAGTAAGACGTGGTGCTAATAATAATAATACACTAATGAGATAGACATGAGGGAGAACGCATCTAGAGAAAATGTGCCCGCATTCACGTAGAGGGAAAAACAACCCAGGAAGAAAACACCCCATTACAATGACCTTCTTGTCACGGACATATTGTACAAGGCGAGCCTGACTAGGGATGATGAGGGTGGTTTATAGGAAGTGCACCCGAATTAGCACGGATGTAAATCATCTTTATCTCGCACTCATTAGCCTCTAATTTAGGAGTTCCCAAACCTTTTAAGACCACGCCACCCTTCACACGTCAGATTTTTTGCGCTACGTCCTTGTACCCAATATTTTTTTTAAAGGCCCAAATTTCATTTTTTTAAAGAAAATTTTCATTTATTACTAGCTTGTACTCTTTTAAATGTAAAAATACAAAATTAGAACTAAATTACAGAACCGAATAAGGGTGAATAGAGTAGACATATTTTGTCGTACATGATTTCATATGCACTTGACCGAGCAAAAAAGTTTGTGTTTTATTATTAGTCCTTCCTGCCAGTGCTGAGGGCTGGAGTTCAAAATACTCTCAAAAATAATATTGTTATTATTGTATTTTTGTATTCCTACTCATTCAATCCCTAGAAGAGTAGTTTCTAGGAATCTTAAAATGCGTAACAACTACAAACCTACGCTGATTATCACCTCCAAGGTATGAGTACTAGTGGGAAACAACATTGCCATTCTCTTGTTTTTCTTTTTGGCCTATCTTCACTCAAATATATGACACATCCGACACAACTGAAAGCGAGGATATTTGGCAATAGTTAACCGACAGAGGGCGAAGATAAAGTTTTTGTCAATTAAACCTGAAGTTCACTCAGAGAAATAACTTATATTCTTATTGCGTTCCGGCTATAGATATACTTTCAAGTTTCAACAACACCTAGCCAAGCGAAACTATATTAGGCCTACGCAGTAAAGCGTGGAAATATTCAAACTCCACGCTTATTAATTTTATTTTACGTATTTAACGCTTACTTTCTAAACACAAGTTTATATAAACTCACTGTTTCTGAAAGGAATTGTGGCAGCAAAAGATACAAAGATTACTTTGGTACGTGTATATTGTGATGCTTTTACTATGTATTGTAACAGTAATTCAAATCATTTCATTTTGCCATGGCACTCTCCCGGCTATTATGAAATAGTTAGCATATCTATATCTATTCAATACAGCTTTTCTTGTATGATTATGGCTCCCAAAGTTTCATATGTCGCTAAGTCCACATGCTCGTATTTCACACCAAGTGCCTGGTAGTAATCCTCCAGTTTCAAGGTTTCCGGTATCTAATAATCCTGGATTAAGATATGTAGCAGGAGAGGGCTTGAACAAACATATATGTAGAGCATAACATGCTAGCACAATGCTATAGACTTTTTCAGGCGACAAAGAAATAGGGTTCTCAAATACTCGAAATTTCATTACTAAAATACCGAAAGCCTTTTCGACTATGCGTCAAGCTCGGCTGAGACGAAGGTAGTCGAAAAATCTTTGCTCTAAAGTAAGCATACCACTTCGTGCATAGGGCTTTAAAAGATAAGTTTTTTAAAAGGAAATGCGTCATCCTCTACAATGACATAGTTATTCGGTTTATTAAGAGTTCTTCCTTTGATTGCCATTTTCAAATTTGAACGAGAAAACACACCGCAGTCTGATTCTCTTCCTGCTGCACCCACATCTAAATAAGTCAAACAGTAATTACTATCCACTAAAGCTAGCATGATTGTTCTGAAAGTTCCTTTGCCGTTATAAGAAGTAGAACCATTGTTCTTAAGGAATTTAATCATCCCGTGCTTTCCGTCAACTGCCCCAACACATTGAGGGAAATTCCATAGAGTTGCGAAGCCAAACCCACCATCAATGCTTTCGCTTCTTTCTTTTTAATATTTTCTGGAGTTCTAAAGAAAATATTTGCTCTACAACATCAATACTTGCATCAACTATGGCAGTTGACGCCATGTTGAATACTGTGCCAGTATAAAACTGATTGATGTTTGTGAAAACACAAACTGGCGCCATTTTACTGACACTCCTGGCGTCAATAATCATTGCATGTGGAAACCCCGTTTAGTTAGCTACAAATTTATCAACCGTAGCGTTAGAAATCATTAAAAAAAATTGTATTGATATGAGGAAGGACTTGTAAACAAACACGACATTTCCAGTGGCGAAGGGACGATGGGGACATAGGTCCATTGTATCTACATAAACTTTGATTGATGGGTTCATAAAGCAATTTGTAACCACCCAAAGTAATACATAAAATTAGTACTTATAGCTTAAAGGCAAAATATGTCAGATAAATTATGTATTTGTGTAAACTTTGTATTTAAATACAAGTGGGGATCAAACTAACCATTTGAACACATTTATTTTAACTATGAGAGAATGCTTTCAATCACCTTGAAAACACGATTAAAGAGCTTAAAGAGATAAACAACGTTCAAAATTTGCCGCAGAAGCTACTCTAAATACCATAATAATTTCAACACCAATTTCACACTACAAAACAATGTTCCTGCAACTTTAGACAGTTCCTAAAATTGAAACAGAAAGATGCCTCTTGATATTTATTTAAACTTTATTTGTATAGTTCTAAAAAATGTTAAATCTACTTTGATGCGTTCCTACGTCACTTTTAAATATGGGTCAATTTTGAACCCTAGATGTATTTCTACAGTTGTTTATATCAATTTATTTTTACCGAAATTATATCAATCTTGAGGTTTTAAATGCCCCAGAAATAGAAAAGGTTTTTATAAAAATTTGGTCTTTCCCTGAGTCTGTCCTTACGTCTATCCATCCCTGAAGCTGCAACAAAAAAGGTTTGATGAATTGTGTTCAAAATTGATATTTATATAGGTTATATGGTCAAAGTTTGAAGCTAAATCGTGATTTTGATTCTAGTACAAAAATAAGGGGCTTACTGAAAATTGATTTATAAAAATTTGATATTTAAAAGAAATGTGTTTTACAATGTTGTTCAAAATTTAATTCTGAAGAGTTTTTCACTATGCCTATCAAAAAAAGTGTTTGTAATTTAAGGAAAGCTCACTGAGCAATACTTTACCGACAAACGATATTGTAAATTTTGTTCCAAACTATAATATAGCAAGGAAGTATTCACGAAAGTGTCTTACATTTATTTATAGCTTTGTGAAGTATTTAAAGTGGATATGTCTTACGGAATATCCCCAATGGTTCAGCAACACATAAATAAATAAAACCTCTATGGAGCAGTAAATTAGAGTAAGTGGAAGTTTGAGCCTGTGTAAGAATTTCGAAATGGCCTTGAATGTTTTATCGAACTCTTATGATAGCGACAGTTGACAATCACCGCGCGAGATAATGGCTAGCACCCATAGTCTCGACAAAGTCAATTGACTGATATGGATGGATATGGAACACCGCGTGTCTCACGATAATTGCAAGCACAGATGCTTTAGTGATAAGGTCCAGACTGTTGACGACTAAAATTAAAACTTAGCAATATGTTATCAATGTTGGGATAGAAAAATACATTCGTAGGAAAATGAAGGTATAGTTGTTCTTACTTGCGTATCTCTCTCTGTATATACAAATTTGTTGATAATTATGTCCTTGCAAATTGGGCACATTTTTGTGCTATTAAACATTTTACACTGAACTATATCTTTATCATGCATGCTTTATCATTACTACATCCGATATAAGCTTGCAAAGAGTGAATAAAAGGACATTGTGTTGATTAATTCATTCATCACATTAAATTATATCGTAATTCACTGCTGCCTGGGTTTTACACGACCGGAAAACTTTGATAGTGACTCAAGTTAAAACTATATGTCCATGATTTTGAGAGGAATTGACTTTCTCAGTTTATAATACTAGGGAACCATTTCAATAATGTAGTGAAATACCTCTTAAATATCAAACTATAGACTTGGTTTGAAAGTACAGCTCATAAATTATATTTGAGCTTATATTAGAACTATTTGTGAGGTTGAGGAGAGTTTGGTAAGACCATGGTTAGGGGTCGAGGGCCTAGAATAAAATAGTGACAGCGTTAAAAGTTTATAGGGTACAAGGGCAGTGTTGTTAACGACCATATAAGTGGTGTAGCTAGATTACTACCAAAAAGTCGCTAGATTTTCCTAAACGAAAATTTAAAAGTTGTCAGATTTGTCGCCAAACCAAAAATGCATTCATTAATTTGAACTAAATGTGAGATACATCAGTGGACTGAAGGGATCCCCGGATCCAGAACAAAGTCATTGTGATTTGTGAATGACAGATAGATAGCTCAGAGCTCTTCTGTAGACCGAAGCAATGCATTATACTTTCTTGCAGTACTCTAGTTCAAAAATTAAAGTTTTACAGTATTAGAATTTAAAGTAATGAACATGAACTAAGGAAAATCGCCCGTCGCCAGATTAGTCGCTAGGCGCTAAAAATGAAAATTAGTCGTTTCGGATCCGTAAAAGTCTCTAAATTGGCAACACTGTACAAGGACATCTAAATCAAGAATGTAACCATAACAAAGGGCTAAAGTCCTGAAGGTACAAAAACTGTGAATGTTTAGAAAGTAATGTAGGCTACTACAAAATAAAAACACTTCCGTGCTCAAACTAACTCCAAGAGTTTTACATAACTAAAAAAATTTGAGTTCTCGGAATTTTCAATCTTTTTCTTGAAAATTCTTAGTTACATTAATTTTACCCAACTTTTAGATATAATTCCATAAATAGTTTAAGTCAGTGAGATAATTCAACAATGAAACTCTACAAACTAAGGTGTCAGCCTATTTCAGCGAGTGAAAATGTGAACAAATGTATATATTTATTTATTTTTGAAAAATATAGTTCAGCAATCATAAAGGCTTGTTTAGAAAGGGTTGCAATATTTTTCAAAGTATTTTCATTGAACAATTTTTTGTATAGCATGTAAATTCTGCCATATAATTTGCCATTAATAATACATATTTTACTTTACAAAGAAAAGTCCATATATTAATGGAATACTTGCATCTCCCCTTGAAGAAAATGACGTCCCTGCCGATAGTTTATTATTATTAGCACCGCGTCTTACTACCCGTTCGGGCTATACGCCCTTACGCTAATGTGTAATGGTAGGTTGATTGTGAGATGAAATGGAGGACCTACAGTTTAACGTAGGATCCAAACCACGGTGGAAGCCTGGCATGCCACACATTCACAACAGCTAATAGTTGATCTCTTTGAGTTTTCTTAAACCCCGTCAACCAGTTAACTATTTTGATTTAGGGTTCTATTTTGGAGACAAGTTTGTAAATGGTATCGTGGCTTACATTTTATTCGAATGCCTCCCTGTCTACTTCTTCCTCTGAATAGACCTACACATCTTATTAACATAGTAATAGTATTGTAATTCACCCCTCAAACTATTCCCAAATATTGTAATTTATGATTAAAAATTACTCTCCAATATTTTCTGGGAACAATGGCCTTGGCCAGAGGTCATAAACTCAAATGCCAACATGGCCATCAGCCTAAATGAGTACAAGACGAGTAAACTAGCAAATAAAGTCAAGTTACATTTATTTTTACTGAGCTATGATGTAATCACGTTGGGTATTATAGTTAATTTTTCACATATTAAAAAAAACACTGTTTGGGCCACACTCAGCCCACAGGCTGCCAGTTTGTGACCCCTGGATAAGCCCGTAAAATTAGTAATACTAAAGCAGTTTTGAAAAGTCGTACGACCTAATCTATTACGTATAACCAATCAATTTATTGTTCTTTTTTTAAATAAATATTTTAATGAAATATCAAGCGATACATATTAAAGGGGCTCAGGGAGGAAAAAGGCAGGAGTTTAAATAGTTTCCATATAGGCCCAATCAAAACATTTTTTACTAAATAGATTTTATTTGTTCAAAATTATAATAGAATATAGAAAAGGGAAAAACATTCATTTTAACCAAAAGTATTTAAGATACTGATTAACGTCTTTCAAAAATGACATTTTTTCATACATGTATGTCTAAGTGCTAACAATGTCTACTCCATTGAAAGGCCATTGAGAATTTAATACAGTAGTAATCAGTGGTGGACTGGGGCACCATAGCATCGGGTAATATCACGGTGGGCCGGGTGGCTACACACCGAGGAAATAGCAAAAATATTGTTAGTAGCAAAATGTTAGTAAGAAATATGTTACTTAACCATTTTTTTAAATCTTAAAACAAAATTTTTATAACTATGCTTTCGACAAAAATGTTGATAGCATGTCATGAACAATTTGAAACGTCAAAATTAAATAAAAGTTATTAACAAAGTTGAAACATTTATATTAACAAGTTAATAGCCGAGATAATTTTCGGTAATAACATGTCATTGGCAGCTCCTCCAGTTCGAGTCACGGGAAGAGGTGGCTATTGTTGCAGCTTGTGTAGTGATTATTGGTGAAGGAAGACCAAAAAAATAGGAGCAGGATGTGGGTTCGTCCATACCTTCAAAGTAGGGACAAGCAAAGGAGAAATTATATCATAAGTTACTTGAAAAAGGATTAAAGAAAACTTGAAATTGGTGATTTATCAAGTATTGACAGTTTCAAAGGTTTTGTGCGAATGTCAAGTAGTGATTTTGAGTACCTTGTGAGCCTTATAGGTCCAAAAATTTCACGGCAAGACACTGACTACAGAAAATCCATTTCAGTCCCCGAAAGGCTTGTTCTTATCCTGCGCTTTTTAGCTACCGGTGACAGTTTTGACAGCTTAACGTCATTGTTTCGTAAATGATCATCACAAGGGGGCATATTTCCTAGAACTGTATGTGCGCTTCCTTTTGGTAGGTGACTTTAACTTCTTCACATCACATGTGTGAGGAGCTTCTTCAGTCCATGTCACCTCACCAACAATTTGTACAGCTGCTTCATCTACCGAGTCGTCTGTACTAAAATTCTGGTTCATAATCTCCTCTATTTCTTCTAAAAGAGTGGTCAACAGTAATAACTTGTTAGTAATATTTTGATATCAACATCCTTCGATCAAGACCGCCTCCAGAGCGGTCACAAAATTTATGTTATTAACAAAGCTAGCAACAATGTTATCAACATGTCAATGGGAAAATTAACAAATGTTGAAAGCAAATGTTATTGACAAAAGCTAATAGCAGAATGTTATTAATACTTTAGGTGACTTTTAACAATTTTAGTAACAAATGTTATCAACAAATGTTGATAACAAAAGTTAATAATAATTTATGGGCCTATTTTTAAAATTGGTTAAAAACATTGTTAATAACACGTGTTTTCAACAATGTTACCTCCGGTGTAACGCAGCCTGAGGTACTCAGAAAACATAATTTGATAACATAATTATATGATTGCATTAAATTTAAAACCATCCCATTTGTTGTTTCTTGGTGTTGTTTATAAACAAACAAAAATTAATATGTTTAGTGATCTACACACGTAGCGAGGGGAGGAACATTTTACAAACTTAGAACAATAAAAACACCCAGCTATTGTCTAGGTATTTAGAAGCATTTTTGCTTGTGCCAGTAGAAAGTAGAAACTTAAAATCGATAATGTAGCTGTAATGGCCTCGAGATTAAATTAACTAATCATAAATATATAAATACTTCATCTCACTACTTCAACTTACAGTTAAACATAGCTTCAGTGGTATGTATTAATATATGTTAGGGGCCGTCATATTTTGTAGTTGCGGTTCGCTTGGAATTTGCCAGTCCACCCCTGGTTAGATAGCGATCCTTGGTCTCCTTGGTCAAAATGTTGGTAATAACGGTCCTTATTATATTTAATTTTACCTTACCTTGAAAACCCCAAATTAGATCTTGCTGAAACCTAGAAAACATGGGGTCCTGGGCAAACTACTTTTGTGAGACCCCCAGCTATCTCCTTCCTCCGACTCCCCAAAAATTAAAAAAATAAATTGTATAGTGTTATTACAGTAGTTTGCACATGTATACAAATTTTCAGCCTTATAAGGAATTAGAAAATGGCCAAAAAAGGTAAATACATGTAATAATTAATGCAATAAGCCATGTTTTAATTTACATAAGGGTTGATTTCTCTAAAACCCTTACTTATATTTTCTTCCCCAATGAACATGTTCTGTATAAAGGTAAAAATAACAACTGTGCAAGGTTTGAATCAAGTTGGTTAAAGGCGTTACAAGGTTGTTGTGAGACATATTTACCACACACAAACAGATGCAAATTGGTGGAGTTAAACGGAGAGCTCGCTTCACTCATTCAATAAATCAAACCATACGAGTATGTTTTTATTTGTTTTTACACTCTTACAATATTTGCTAGATCGCCTAAACATGGAGGGAGCCTAATATACGAGCACGCGAGCAAAAATGTTCCGCCCCAACTTGTTTACTGTACCTGTTTTACAATTCACACTTTGTTAGAATATCTTTTGTCTACTTCTCCATCTTGCGGTTGAGCTGTGACGTGATGCCGGCGATGGTGGAACTCCCAGAGGCAATCGTATAAACAAATCACAACGTGATTATTTGCTGCCCCATACAAAGATATGTCACAAGATACTTTTGTTGGGTAAGATTTGACAAAAATAAAACTTCTCTTCTAATAACGGAGTTTTGTGGGCGATGCTTCATGATTTTAAACGGAGAGTAATATAACTATACAAGTACAAAATGTTTAGTAGAAAAATAATTGGTAATATTTATTTTATATTCGTTACAAATACTTTTTTATGTGTTTTTTATGATTCAAACACTCCTAACCACATAATTCAAACACACCTACCCGCATGATTCAAACACACCTACCCGCATGATTCAAACACACCTACCCTCATGATTCAAACATGCCTACCCACATAATTCAAACACACCTACCAGCACGATTCAAACACACCTACACAAATTATTCAAACACTCTTACCTACACAATTCAAACACACCTACCCTCATGATTCAAACATGCCTACCCACATGATTCCAACACACCTACCCTCATGTTGATTAATTCATTCATCACATTAAATTATCTCGTAACTCACTGCTGCCTGGGTTTTACACGACCGGAAAACTTTGATAGTGACTCAAGTTAAAACTATATGTCCATGATTTTGAGAGGAATTGACTTTCTCAGTTTATAATACTAGGGAACCATTTCAATCATGTAGTGAAATACCTCTTAAATATCAAACCATAGACCTGGTATGAAAGTACAGCTCATAAATTATATTTGAGCTTATATTAGAACTATTTGTGAGGTTGATTCAAACATGCCTACCCACATAATTCAAACACACCTACCCACATGATTCAAACATGCCTACCCACATGATTCCAACACAACTACCCTCATGATTCAAACACGCCTACCCACATGATTCAAACATGCCTACCCACATGATTCAAACACACCTACCCACATGATTCAAACATGCCTACCCACATGATTCAAACACACCTACCCTCATAATTCAAACACACCTACCCACATGATTCAAACATGCCTACCCACATGATTACAACACACCTACCCACATGATTCAAACACACCTACCCACATGATTCCAACACACCTACCCTCATGATTCAAACATGCCTACCCACATGATTACAACACACCTACTCACATGATTCAAACACACCTACCCACATGATTCAAACATGCCTACCCACATGATTACAATACACCTACCCACATGATTACAACACACCTACCCACATGATTCAAACACACCTACCCACATGATTTCAAACATGCCTACCCATATGTTTACAACACGTATACCCTCACTATTCCACCTTGCTTACCCTCATGATTCCAACACACCTACCCTCATGATTCAAACACACCTACCCACACGATTCAAACACACCTACCCACATGATTCAAACATGCCTACCCATATGTTTACAACACGTATACCCTCACTATTCCAACTTGCTTACCCTCATGATTACAACACACCTACCCTCATGATTCAAACACACCTACCCACATGATTCAAACATGCCTACCCATATGTTTACAACACGTATACCCTCACTATTCCACCTTGCTTACCCTCATGATTCCAACACACCTACACCATGATTCAAACATGCCTACCCACATGATTCAAACACACCTACACCATGATTCAAACATGCCTACCCACATGATTCCAACACACCTACACCATGAGCCGAACATGTAATAAATATACCAGTAGTGTAAATACACATATGTTAATTGTCAAGCTATATGTAACTAGCGGTACCTTCTGAAATCGAGGCTAGCTATTGAATGGGTTAAGGAGACGCGATTTTAAATATGAACAAGTCAAGTTAACACTGTTTCAGTAGCTACGGGTAATGGCGCAGACAAATAAAGTATGGCGGCTTATTTAGTTAAGCCGCTTTTAACAAAATATTTTATTTGCAATCTTGGAAAAGCAAAATACCCTGATATACTGTCCAACTTTTATATACATGTAACAGCTATTTGGGTTTTCCATTTGTGATTTAATACCGGGGTTTTTCCATCTTTTCTCAAACGTGGGTGAATTTCCTATTAACTGACCTCTTCACCCATACCACTTGAGATAAGATGTCAATAGCCCTAGTGATGTACGGCCTACAAACAAATAATAATTAGTACTGGCTACTGATACTCTATGTAAACCTATAATAACTAGGACTGGCTACTGGCACTTGATGTAATAGGCCTATAGTCGATAGTAGCTAGTATTTAGGTAAAATGATCCACATTTGCGCGGACACAAAGAGGAACACATTAAGAAAAAAAACCACCAAACAATAAACGCAGGGACTTACAATCCAGATCTCCCCATCATTATTTTTAAAAAAGGCCGTATCAAGGGGGTGCATCAACGGAAGGGAGGTATTTCAACCCCTTCCCCCCTTCAATTCGTGTTTGTTTTATTAATACCAAACCCTTCCTTCACCTCTGACAAAGACATCTTGTGAATGTGAGGAATGCCAGGCCTCCACCGTGGTTCGGATTCCAC
>CABFOV010011947.1:0-12498 GCA_902141375.1 Timema poppense | reverse complement strand
CTTAACGCTTGTGAGTTATCAAGGGGGTCGTGATGGTCTCAAAAGACAAAAATTGAGGTCAAATCCTCCAAGAGGCGATGTTTGTCCAGGGCTGACTCGACCTACGTCGGTGTGAGGCTCTTTACTATTTAGGCCTATTTAATATTTAGCACCGCGTCTTACTACCCGTTTGGGTTATATGCTTAAGTACCAATTACGCTAAGCGGGTTAGGAATTGGGAAGGTTGAATATAGAGGAAGTAAACCCGCATTTATGTGGAGGGAGAATGGAAAATCATTTAGGAAAAATCAGCGCTTTAACTATACACCACCACCGAGGCGGTTAGGTTATGTATACGTATACTAGATGTACAAGAGTGAGATGAAGGCATGTTTTACGATAAAGTCAAGAGATACGTGTCTGACTTCTGGTAGGTACTCTTAATTAACTTTTTTTTATGTGCCAAAGTAAAGTGTGTGTTTGCACGCTCATGTGAAATACCGCACTCCTTTATCCCTTTACAGATCTAGTTCTTTTGACAAACTCTCCTTTTATGTACATTTCTTAAATGTCTTCCGTGGGTTGACAGGCCACTTGGGAGGTGAAGGTTACAGGCGATCAAAGAGCTAGATCACATTGTTTTAAAAGCAATAATAATCATTGGATTGTTCAGTTTAGGCTTTA
Source organism: Timema poppense (assembly GCA_902141375.1). Lineage (NCBI taxonomy): Eukaryota > Metazoa > Arthropoda > Insecta > Phasmatodea > Timematidae > Timema > Timema poppense. Next base: position 11,835 of record CABFOV010011947.1, on the reverse strand, counting down.
GTTTTTAGTTATAAAATTTTAATTAATATATTTACTTAACGTTTGTGCTGTTTTTCGTGCTTCGCGCCTTACTACCCGTCCAAGCTATCAGCATATTTACACCAATAGGGTAGTGATGAGTAAGGCAGAATTATAGGAAATGTACCCACCTCTCTGTGAAGGAAAAAAAATATCTCGATACGCTCGGCCGATATTTTAAGCCTGGTCTCGACACAGACGAGATGAGACTGGTTCCTTAGTATGTGTGCCCACCGATGTAAATTAATTAGATAGTTCAAGTCGATAACGGTCAGTACTGTAACTAGAACTTAATTCGGTGGAGTGAGTTCGACTGGGAGGATCGGCGCTGATCCAGAACTTTTCGGGGAATAAGGGTTTGAATCCTTGCTGGAAGCTGCCTTACGCACTGTGATTTGTTGTTGGTTTCTCTTTGTCTTTTTAAGCTGATTACTGTTTTCAGGGGCGTACTTAAAGGGGCGAGAACCCAGGGCTAACTCTCCCTTCATCAAAAAATCGTTAATAATTTCAATAAAGGCCAGTTTTCTTAAAGAGTTATTGACATATTTCAAATGAGCATTCGATCACGTAACATTAAAAAAAAAATACATTTCGCCACACGCATCGGTGGCCACGTGGTCTTAATGTAAAGCTCATCTAGTCTGGTTTGCCGGTGACGGGAAGGGTGAGGTTCAAATCCCGGTCGGGTGTAGAGAAGGTGAGTTTTCCTATTTGCTTACCCACTCTATCTACGCAAATAGAGGTACATTTATTCTAAGTTTTGCCTCTCTCGTCCCTAGCATGGCGTAGTTAAAATATACATACAACCCGAATGTGTAGTGAGACGTGGTCATACACAGTCCAATTTTCTTAGGAGGGACTTTTTTTTTTAGCACCGCGTCTTACCACTCGTTCGGGTTAAACGTTCATGTAATACTTAATACGATAATTGTTTTATGGATGAGAAAGGTTTTATTTATAGGGAGTGTACCTGCATTTGCGAGGAGGGAGAGTGGAGAATATTTTGGAAAGCCTTCAGTACACCCGACTGAGATTCGAACCTCAATCTCCCAGTCATCGGCAGTCTAGTTTACTGTGAAAATAGTGCGTTAGACCATGCGGCCACTGAAGCGGGAAGGAGGGACCTATTTGACCGAAAGTATTCATACCTCAAGTCATTCGATCTGAAACTTTCACCCGGTTTTTATTAATATTATTAATATCTATAAAATAACACTAGTTGTATATTGTTATCAATTTTGACCCGCCAAAAAATATGTATTTTATAAAAGGCCCTTCCTATTTAAAAAAATACCCGCCTCGGTGGCGTAGTTTGCTAACGCGCTAGTCGTGCTGAGATCGAGGTTCGAATCTCGGTCGGGTGAACTGGGGGGTGGGGGTTCCTAAATGGTTTTCCACCCTCCCTCCACGCAAATGCGGGTTCATTTCCTCTAATCAACCTTCCAAATTCCCAATTCATTAGCGTAATTAGTACTTAAAGCGTATAACCCGAACGGGTAGTAAGACATGGTGCTAAATAATAATAATAATAATATTTAAAAAAATGGACTGTATGTAGTCGACACAAGATGGTTTATTCAACTTTTATAATGTGACTTGGCTGGTTCTTGCTCGCAACGTTCTCGTATTTTGTCCTGAGCAACTTGAGTGTGTATTGATAAGCTGTCAAGACGCTTTGACCGAACAGGGAAGAGCTCGTTTTAATCGCCATGTTTGTTTTAGTACAAAATCATCAATATAATAGCTACTACACTCTGTTCAAATAAAATATAGCCCTGTTATCGCCTTGAAATATTATGTAACTTTGACGATTCATCAACAATATGTTTCATATTTTACAAATCATAAACCCCCTGAGTGGTTTTTGGAATTAGATATATATCCCTAAACTCCTGCCTTGTATACATTAGGGGGAAGNGCCTTGTATACATTAGGGGGAGGGGGGGGGGGGATGGGATCGATTTTATCCAAATTAGCTCTAACAATTTTGATTACATTTTGTATCCAGGCAATTTTTTTTAATTACAAAGAAAATGATAACTCAACTCTCATTTTCCCTCTCTCCGCAACTATTTGAAGTACAGAATTACTTATAATTGTAAAGTTGTTGTATTATTACAAATATAAGTTTATACCGTGATTTTTGTTGGAAGAACCTTTAACCAAATTCGAAAATTTCTTTGTGGCCAACATTGAAAAATTTGACTACATTATTTGTGTTATTTTATAGGTATAATATCGATCAAAAGTGACAGCTGCAGATCACATGACTTCATGTATGAATATATTAAAATTGTGTTAGTAACTTAAGTAAATAGCAAAGCTTTTATATTATTAGATGATTACGGCTATAGCTGCATCTAAATATCATATTCTTAAATACATTTCTTGTCACTCCGTGTCTGCGACCAAAATCGGCCTAAGTATCCTGATTGTCTTGTATCGCTTCATCTTGTAGTTCATTTTGAACTATTTCACGTATAGGACGTGAACTAAGCCCTGATATTTATAAGAAGCCCACTTTTGAGCACCAACATTGATTGAAAGTCACTAAAATTGGTCATTCTAGAAATATGTTTTTTTTAATTCACTTATTAATTATATAGTTCGTCTAAATAGTTATCAAAAACTTCCAATAAAATACTTCCTTATGGATTACGTTATAATTTCTCTTTACATCACTAATAAACTATTATTATTAGAACCACGCCTTACTACCCGTTTGGGTTATACACACTTACGCTAATGTGTAATGGTAGGGTGATTGTGAGATGAAGTGGAGGTACCTACAGTTTAACGTGGAATCCGAACCACGGTGGAGGCCTGGCATTCCCCACATTCACAAGTTGTGATTAATACACGTCTTCTCAGAGGTGAAGGAGGGGTTTGGTCTAATAAACTAAGAATGTAAATTTTTTTTTTCTCCCGCCACTGTGTCAACAAGAATGTCCAGTTTTAAAAAACCGGATTCTTACTAATATCAAACTGTAGCTCGAATGGGTGAGCTGGCGGTCTAGGGGTAAGGTGTCGGACTTCTGTGTTGGGGGTCCAGGGCTCAATCCTCTGTCCCTGTACAGATTTATCTGATTATCAAACCCTTCCTTCACCTCTGATAAGACGTGTATTAATCACAACTTGTGAATGTGTGGAATGCCAGGCCTTCAACATGGTGATGATGATGATGATGATTATAATAATAATAATAATAATAATAATGTAGCTCGAATATTTCAGCTAGAAAAACAGTTCCATTTGAACTACTAGTTTAGTATTAATTTGAATACAACCTCTCTGCGCACAAGTTAGGTCTTCGCGCGCATCTGACGGATCTTAACAGGCCATCATTGTCTCTTATTGATGTCGGTACGAACGGTGACCCCGCCGTTTCCTCTTGTTTGTTTTGGCGCGAGTGAAGCAGATCGAAGTTCCCTACCCCTCTTTTTAAAAAAGTGTTTACGGACGGGGGCTGGAGGAGGAAGCACTCTAATTGGTCAAGTCAATACAAGTCCCCTCCCCTCCCCTTGACTCATTTCCGTTACCTTATGCCTAGCTGGATAAGAAACACCTTTACACAAAGTTGTAGAGAATAACTTTAAGATGGGATGGAAGGGAACTCTAATTTATTAATTAATGTTAGTACTTTATTGAATTTTTATGACAATAACTTTATTGACTGAAATGTATAAAATATTGCTTCAATAGAATCTCTAAGTTTAATTTTTGCCATATATTAATCTTTGAAGCTCTTTTTTTATTTTATTTTTTAGAACCACGTTTTATTATCCGTTTGAGTTGTATGCCTGATTACGATGGTAGGTTAAGGATTAGAAAGGCTGATTTTAGAGAAAGTGTACCCTCATTTGCGTGGAGAGTGAGAAGCCATTTAAGGAAAACCACCCTCAGTACACCTGACCTGGATCGAACCACGTTCTTCCCATCATCAGCAGTCTAGTCTATTGCGATAGTGACGCCTTAGAGCAGTGATTCTTAACCGGGGGGACACAAAATCTCTTTTGTGGGGCCTTGAAAAATTAATTTAAAAATGTTATTTGCTTACTACTGAAGTAAATTATTATCTTAAATTTAACGTTTTAAAATAAATAATTCTATGATCGTAAGAATGTAAGTACAGTAGACTCGATTTTCCGGTGTAATGGAGGGGAGCGGGAAGCACGGATAATAGAAATCACGGATAGTACAAATAATTTCCATCAGTTTACCACCACCATTCAAAATTGTCTGCCCTTTGTTTTTAATTATTTATATGAAAAGGGATTTTCTACAATGGTACATGTATATATTAAAACGAAGCAGTGAAATCTACTAAGAATCGACTCCTGCGTGCGATTAGCATCGTAATACAATTGAAACAAGAGTAGACAAATTAGTGGAAAGTGTTCAACAGCAGAGGTCCCACTATACACATTTAGGTAAGTTAATAATAATATATTTAGCACCGCGTCTTACTACCCGTTCGGGTTATACACTTTAAGTACTAATTACGCTAATGGATTAGGAATTCGGAAGGTTGAATTAGAGGAAGTGGACCCGCATTTGGGTGGAGGGAGAGTGGAAAATCATTTAGGAAAAACCACCCCCAGTTCACCCGACCGAGATTCGAACCTCGATCTCCCTGTCCTCGTCAGTCGAGCTCAACACGACAAGCGCGTTAGCCAACTACGCCACCGAGGCGGGTTTTAGGTAAGTTAATTTCTGTTTTTGTATTCGTTTGTTATTATAATCAGTAAATAAGGCCACTATTTTAGAAAAAAAAATCTTAATAATTAATATGTTAGTAAAAACTAGGGAGGTACGAAAATATTTTAGGATATTTAGGGGATCGCGAGTGATAAAAGGTTAAGAACTACTGCCTGAGACCTTTCGACCTGTGCATATTTTGAATATCTGTCATGATTCGTGAGCAATGGTTCCCAAACCCAGGGTCGTGCGTGGAAAGGACCTGATTTTTTCTCTCTCTCGAAAATGAATTATTAAAAATTACAAACACTTCATGAAACTGGGACTTTTGAAGAGTCACTGCAATATTGCCTCTAGCAACAGTGCTGAAACGTTTTGAAACCCTCCTGTACTTGGAATTTTGGCCCCAGTTCAATGACAAGACCATTTTCACTCGGGAAGTTGAAAAGGCTCTTTTTATTCTTCTGACGAATATAGCCCTACCTTTGTGAAGGAGGATATTTAGGTCATGTAAAGATCAAGACTAAAACAGAGGATCACCCGGATCCTCACAAATTATTTGCGTTCTACTCTCTCCATCAACAAACACTCAAACTACAAAATAAAACAGCACCACGGTTGTCACTGAAAAACTGTTTCTGTCACGTACATTGGCGGCTCGTGTATAGGCACTGCGGAACTGCAGCAACCCCTATTTCCACTTGATATAATCGATAACATTTAATATAATGAGTTATTTTTTCTTTAATTCTTTCTTTATTTCTGTAGTATACTATATTCCTTAAGCTTAATATCAGTACTTCAGTAGCCATCCCCCAGTTTATGAAAAATATACAAAAATCTTTGTATGGAACTGTGCGCTTCACAGTGCCAGCGACGTGGTGTTTGACTGTTGTGCGCATGCGCACATAGGTGGGGAGGAAGGCGGGACTGCCAGGTGGAGAAAGAGCACTGTTGCTCTCGCAGTGCTGGATCTGTCGTGATGGTGGAGGAATAGAATTGCAGTTGGGTTTACCGAGGGTGTTTTTTATAAATAGTTTTCCATTCTCTTTCCACGCAAATGCGGGTGGATTACCTCTAAAACACTTCCTTATCCCATTAGGGTATTTATAATACATCTGTATAGCCTGAACAGGTAGTAAGATGCAGTGTTTAAAAAATGAAATAGAGAAAATATTGGTCAAATAACGCATTGCCTGTGAGTTAACTATTTGTTTTTATCAGGTGTTCTGTCTTACGACAGGTCCATTCCTTTTGTCAATCAACTTAGCCCGCCAATGCTCCCTGTCCTCTGCCTCCTCCTTCAGCTCCCAGCATTTCTTCTTTCCTTCAAGTCATCTAGTATTTGAATCCTCTGTGTGGAAAATTAAATTAAATCTATCTACTCAAGCAATATTTTATTTATTTTGCCAAAAAAATGTTTTTTATAAAAGAGAAAAAACTCGCTTTTCCTTCCATCCCAGCTTAAAGGATAGTCGTCCTCAATTTGTCTTTAGCATTTTGTAGTTTTGTTGCGAATTCATTTTCACTTTATTATCGTAATAGCTTCCCTCGCCAAACTTATCGAAAAACATCACAACTATATCAATCCGAGGGACGGGCCTATTTATGGAACGATAAAATGACCTACTATCGACTAATTCAGAGCGACAATATGGATGCATCTGGCGTCTCCAGCTGCTCTTTCAGAGCGTTTTATTAGCCCTAACGGCAGTTAAGTTCGTTTGTTGGAAGTGCGCGATAAACTGGCAACTATTTTCGGATCTTCATGTGGATGGGAGGTAGACATCGAGATGAACTACAAATACATATAGAGCCAGGGGGATTGTTTTATCAAAACCTTTAGTAGGTCGAGTTTGGTCGAGTCCGCGGTGCGAAGTTGGATGTTATTGGCGGGACTCCCGCGTCCGGCGGACGTATTTCTACCGCCATGTTGAATTGCAACAATCCTTGCGGAGGGCCTTGTAGCAGGGGAAGATGTAAGCATTGTTACTATTATTCTTATTTGCCTTTCTACACGCATACAAACACTAATGGGGTAAGAATGAGGAAGCTATAGTTAAGAGGAAGTATGGCTTGTATTTGCGTTAAATTCTGGTAGAAAGGAAAGTTAGTTTATGGGCAATCTATCTGCAGTTTTTATATTAACACATATTTTTGGACAAAAGAAATAAAAAAATTATCGGGCGCACTCGAATTGTGGACTAGGGTATACCTGTCATCTGATCCACACGAATTGTGGAACAACCTGTAATTCCTTTCAACCCCTAACCTAACCGCCTAATATTACCTAATTTAACCTAACCTAACCTCCATGTTCCATTTTGAACGAAGCCATCATTAATTTAATTTTTACTCCGCAGTTGGTGTAAGGGTATTACCGAGCTTGAATGAGTTCCGCAATTCGTGTGCACCGTAATTCTCAAATATAAACATATAAGAGTTTAATTTTCTTCACATGGTGACCTCAACATTGGTTGAATATCTATCAAGAATGTCCTGGATATTAAGACAGATTTTTTATCTTAACTCAAAAAGTTTGATATCTAATACCACTCTTCTCATGACATATTTTCAACAGCTGTTGATATCATCATGTGAAGAAAATTAAAATCTATGTTTCGACTGGAGCAGTATTTTATTTATTTTGGCTAAAAATAGTTTTGCTATAAAAATGGCAAAAACACTGCTTTTAACTCGCCTTCCCTTCTAAGAGAAAACAATATAGAGGGGAAAAAACACCTCAGTACATCCAGTTGGTATTCGAATCCCAACTTACCCGTCACTGGCAAATTTGATAAGACGAGACTAATTCCTTTGTCCGTGTGCTTACCAGTACGTGTTGTTTTTTGACTCGTCAGTGATCCGTGTTTTTAAAATCCTTGTTCAGATGTAATTTAAACTTTGACAAATTTTCCTGCACCAGTGAGCATTCTCGTCTTGCCGATCACGAAAAGGTCTGGGCTCGTATCCCGAGAAGGAAATATTGATATTTTTTTTGCTCAATGGTTTCCCATGAGCTCTCCACGCTAATACGGGTGCATTTACTTTTAATTTTACTTTTGTAAATCTTACCTCATCAGTTTAAATATGCGAACAGGCCGAACGAGTACACAGACGCGTAGCACAGGAAAATAAACCATAGAAACATGTGCCTTTTATTAGATATTTGTCTGGAAAGATGTTTTGTTTTAATTAGCTGGTTGGTGACCTGGTAAGCTAGGGGTAAGGTGTCAAGACTTCTTTGCTGGGTGTCCGGGGTTCAATCATCGCTCCCGGCACAGATTTATCTGATTACCAAATCCTTCCTTCACCTTCTGACAAGACGTGTATTAATCACAACTTGTGAATGTGTGGAATGCCAGGCCTCCACCGTGGTTCGGATCCCACATTAAACTTTAGGTCGTCCATTTCATCTCACAATTACCCTACCATTACACATTAGCGTAAGTGCGTATAACCCGAACGGTTAGTAAGACGTGGTGGCAATAATAATAATAATAATAATAAGCTGGTAACCTGATTCGGTGGCCGCCTGGTCTAAAGCGTCACCCTCATGATAGACTAGACTGCCGATTACAGAGAGATCGTGATTCGAATCCCGTTCAGGTATACTGAAGGTGGTTTAAAAAAAATCCATTCTACCTTCACACAAATATGGGTACACTTCCTCTACATTCAACCTTGCTCATCCCTAACTCATGAGCGTAATTGGTACATATGGTAAGCAGGACGTGGTGATAAAATAATATTTATTATTTAAAAAAAAACTTGTTAGGTTCATCACCTAAGCTCACTCGGTAGCGTGTCTTCCTACTGAGTTAGTGTTCCGGGTTTGATTCCCGGCATGGTCGAAAAACTTATCACATAAGAGATACGATATCCTCCTTTCACAGTGATGAACTAACGGCTGGGTGCTGTATGTTGTGTCGTTTGTGTATTTAAGTTACTTTACATACCGTGTTTTGATATAATCAGTCGGCCCCGAAAGTGCACCATAAATACCTCAAATAATAGTAATAAAAGAACTAATATATTTACAGGAATATTATTTTAATTTGTAGGACTATTGTTTTGTGATACCCAGCCAGAGTTCTTGGTGGACTAGCTGTGAATGTGGCATTAATTCTTACGTTGACCTCCATTAACCCAGTTGCTATGGTGACCGATTAAACAGCACTACCGTCAACGTCAAAATTAATGAGAATGCAACGATCGTTAGTTTATATATAATGTAGGCCTATATTGGTTCGAGACAATACCGAACAAAGCTATTGTAGTGAAGGAAAAAGACGTGTCTATTTTGGTCTCGTACGGATCGATAGTTTTTGTTCTACATTTCAACAGAACCTATACATAACTATATTTTTATTATTTAGCACCGCGTCTTACTACCCGTTTGGGTTATACGCTTAAGTATTAATTACTCTAATGGATTAGGAATTGGGAAATTATAATTTAGAGGAAGTGAACCCGTATTTGCGTGGAGGGAGAGTAGGAAACCATTTAGAAAAAACCACTCCCAGTTCACCCGACCGAGATTCGAACCTCGATCTCCCCGTCCTCGGCAGTCGAGCTCAACACGACTAGCGCGTTGGTTAACTACGCCACCGAGGCGGGTCACATAATTATAGTACTCAGAATCAACTTGAGGATACCATCCACTGGTGTTGTTAGACGTTTAGAAATGCCGCGTTATTTAATATGGGATTTGTTATTTTTAAATATGGCTCACTACAAAAAAGAAGATGAAAGATATAAAAACCTCACATAACAAGCTTTCTAAAGAATCACTGGTTTGTGGTGATGTTTCCCTTCAGGCAGGTATTGCCTTCAAGTTCTTTCTGGCTAGTGTCAGTTTGAAAGCGAAGGAAAACCAACAAATCACCTCGTGATGTTTTAAAACGCGCCAATCAACCCGAACTTAAAACACAACGTCTGAACGAAATTCTAAATTCAGTGATTTAGTATGTAAACACGATTTCACGTGTTTCCAACTTTTTAAGGTGTGTTCCATCGTAAATCAAAACTAAATTTACTTCCGAGCTAGGAATATTTGTTTTTATCTAGGTTGGTCGTTGAGTCAGTTTTTAAACTTGATTTGAGTTTGCCCCCCGTCCCCCCTCTTTCAAACTCTCACCTCATTTCCATAACTAAGGAGGATTTATAAAGCCGCATTAAAAACCTCTAATATACTAAACGGGTCTCTTGAATTTATTTCGGTAATTGAAATGAAATGTCCAGTTGTATGTAGTCTTTTTTAAATCTTATTATTTAAATTTTAAGAAAGGTTGAATATAATACATAAAACTAGGCGTAAGTTAAATACGGCTAAAATAGTAGGTGTTGAAAATTTTATACAACTTTCATTGTTCAATGTGAATATAGGTTAATAAATTATTCATAATTGAAGGCCGGAAATAGATAGATAGCTACGTTGGTAAATCCAATATAAAGAGGAGGAATTTGACTACGATATTGATTAAGTCACCCAGTACACAGCTGTTATATTTTAATACATAAACAGCCACACATTCATGTACTTTTATTTTCTCGCTATCTTACAGGTAGAGAAAGTATTGTGATCGTCAAAAAATCTAACTCGAGATTTTGATGAATCTTGACGCTTCATGACCCCCCGAATCCAAAAAAAGTTGTTTTTGAATTTCCGTCTGTCTGTCTGTCTGTCTTGTCTGTACCTCTAACTAGAGCCTAAACTATTTTACTGATAGGGCTGAAACTTGGTATGTAGGGTTTTAATAGGGTTGCCCCAGGGTGTTTTTGGAATTGAATATCTAACACTAAAATTAAGAGTAGTTATAATACACATATTTTTTAACTTTTCGAACACAAAAGGTAATTGTATTGCGACTGCAAAAGAAAATCTAACCTGAAATGTTGATGGATGTCGACGTCTCAAGACCTCCCGAAACCCTAAAAAGTGGTATTTGCAATGACGTCTGTCTGTGTGTCTGTTTAAAATTAAAATTAAGAGTATTTTAAGAAAGGGCGAAAAGAGAAAAAATCGATTTTCTCAAAATCGACAATAACGATTTTGATTAAAATTCGTATCTAGGTGTTGATTAAGATTATAAATAAACTGGCTATTTTCATTTTACCATGAAAATGAATTTTAGGGTTCTTTACAGAAGCAGAAACTTCCGTATCTCCGCAACTATTTGAGATACTAAATAACATATCATTGCAACATTGTAGTACTATTAAAAATTAAAAACTTGTACATGAAATATATTTTTATAAATCACACAGTTTCTGAGATATTGGCAAATATATTAATACAATTTTGTGAGCTTTAGTTGTAAAGAGATACTAAACTTTTAACGCAATAATTCTCCAATACCATAAAGTAATTAAATATAAGTAAGTCACTAAAAGTTTATGTTGTTTTTTCTTAAACTTCTTAGGAGAAATGTTTGTACAACAATGATCTATCTTCATTTTAGACTAAATAGTCTATATTTACATTTTGTATTGGTCAAAATTTATAAATGAGGAATTTAATAGCAATGCGTTGGCATGAAGATGCACAACACCTAATAAAACGTCGAAAATTTTAACTGGAAGTTGAAATTTTAATACGAAGTGTTGACTCTTGTGAACCCAACATTGACCTTTTTTTATCGGTCCAAACATACAAATGAGGACATTAATTCTTTATAAACAAAATTAGAAAATTTAAAACCGGGGCTAAAAAAAAGTTTTATATAAGTACAGTGCAATTTATGCTTGGGTTTGCTAATGTATATTATTTCTTTTCACATATATTACGAGTTTTGAGTAAATATCTCCATTTTCAAACAATAGAGCGATAAAGTCCGTGCGGAGCTCCATACCATTTATTTTTAAATGCAAGTAGAGTATTGACGTTAATTGGACATGGGTGTGGATTGTGAAGGTTAATCTATTATTTAAAGTTCAATAATGTAGCTTGATTTTTAACAACATAGTATGTCTGTCATATAGTTTTGTGTATGTAACGCGCTGGCTTGTGAACTGAATGACGTCACACGCTCGACAAGTTATATTTTGTCCATCTGGTGCTATCTTCTATTCTCTTTATATTGAGTAAATCGACATTATTTAAAATGTGAGGCGATT
>CABFOV010011946.1:0-12500 GCA_902141375.1 Timema poppense | reverse complement strand
CTCAAAACGGGTACGGGTACAAAACTTTTTCTTTGTGGTACAAAACGGTACAAGACTAGTACAAAACTTTGGCATCAAAAAAAGTTCATTATTCAAAAGTGGTACTACAGGTTAATGGACGTCTACATACAGCCGATCGAACTGGATCCATGACCCTCCCAGTCAGTAATGCCATACGTTAAAACAAAATGTAATCTAAAGTGTTTAAGTTTGGCTTCCGGCCGGAAGCGTTAACTAAAGGAATAGTGTGTACGAATGTACACAACCTTCGTCCCTTCTCTCCTCGCCTCCTTTGCCACCAATAGCCATTCTTTAGTAAATAAAAAAAAACCATCACAACTCCTTTCCCCAAATAACCCTCTCAAAAATAAGTCCCTTCTTAAATCAATCAAAGGTCGAGTCATAAGTTACCCCCTTCCAGACTACCATTTGCTCAGGAAATTCCGTTTTCTTAAGTTAATCAAAAACAGTGCCACAAGCTCCTGTGTCCAAGAAATTGACCCATAAAAATCATGCACATGTGAGGTAACGTGATAAGCCATGTAGATGATGAATTTAACTTTAAATATTCATATGTTATAGTACTCGTATTTCAGATATTTGATCAAGTCTTGATTAATAGTTTGTTACTTGGAAATCATTTGGCATTACTGATCGATTCAATTGGGAAATATAAGACCAAGTCCGGGGGCTTAAATCGTTGGCTTCGGGCCTATTTTGCGATGTCTACTTAGATAAGTTTAGATTTCATCTTGTGATCAAAGAATGAAGATTTTATTTCTATGGTAAATAAGAAATATGTTATCATTGTCTCCCAATCTATTGGTGAATTTGAACACTCCTAAACACAAATACTCAGTAGTGACAGACAGCAACTTAATTAATCCTAGCATTGTTCTAACTAATCAAGACCCGCCTATGTAAGCACATACACACCCACATGTCATCAATCCCTTGCGTGCAGGGTAAATCTAGACGTAGCGAACATAAGGACAGAATCCACACAAGTTTCATATAGTATTTGTTCACTGAGAAACACGTGGGAGAACGTTAAAAAAAACAAAGAGTTTCTCGAGAGGGAATCCCCCTCAACGAACTTAACTGTTGATAGAATAGATTTGTTCGGGGGGCTGGAGAGAAGGGGTGGATATAAATGAAGTGCTTGCATGAGAACATTGTCTATGTTGCCTAGTGATTCCTAATCATGTCCACATTTCTTTACTTTACATATTTAACTTAATAGAGAACTTGAATATATAACGAGCGATCATAAGAGTTTGTGAGCAAACTTTGATGAAATCACAAAGTCTTGTAAACAAATAGACTCGAATAAAAATAAAAAAAAGTATCAGAAGTTTGAAATTATGTTCATAGTTAAATATTTAGCAACTGAATGATTTATTAAAAGAAACTAAACGGTGAAAAAAAACAATTTATTGAATAAATACTAATAAAATAATATATTTCTTGTGTAGACAGTTCCCAATTTGATTTCAACATCTAAGACAATTTAAATGTAACTTGTATTTTTCTTTCGTCGAGTTTTTCTGGGAGAATAGCGGGGATGGAAGAGGTGACTGCAACTCAAGAGGACAGTAGTTCCATTCTAGACCGAGGCTAAAGTAATGTAGTACACGTATTTGTGTTTACGGACATTATATTTCCAGATGTTACAGTTCCTGACAGTAGGGTAAGGAATAGCTTCCCAAACTGTTTGTATCAAAAGAGCCCTTGCACAAAAAAAAAAAATTTAAAAAACGCTGAAGCCCTCATAAAAAAATTACACTAATATTATGTTTATAATATTATTTTAGCATCGAAGACAGTTCTCTATAAAGTATACAACAAATGGAAAACATAAAGTTCTGGCTGCACCTTTGTAAAATTAGACTTTTATTCAGATTTGAAAAAATTTGCACCCCTATTTACTGATGATATTTTATAGTATGAAAAACAAAAAAAGAATAATCTGCTTAGGTGGCTGCTTGGTCTAACGCGCTACTCTCGTGTTGGACTAGACTGCCGATGAAGGTGAAAGCGATGTTCGAATATAGGTTGGGTGTACTGAGGGTGGTCTAAAAAATGGGTTAACACTCTCCCTCCACGCAAATGCAGGTGCACTTCCTCTAAATATAACCTTACTAATTCCTAAAACAATTAGCGTAATTAGTACATAAGCGTATAGCCCAAACGGGTAGTAAGACAGGGTGCTTAAAAATATATTCTGAAATTGCCTCAAAAATCTTGAGCCCTAGGGCCCTTCGGAGTACCTTTTGAAACACTCTGGGGTAGGATATTAACTGTGTATGGTTAAGTAAATTTGAAGTTTGTACCAGAAGTGTATGGTTAGTGTTAGTGTAATATATGAGTGCGAATATTCACAATGAAATAAAGTTCGCTCCTATATTTCCTAAACATTGTAAAGGTTGACCTAGAATGAAGGTTTTGTAATGAAGATATGAGGTACTAAAACGAGCCGACGTGCAGGATTGGAGTTATGTCTCCCTCCCATTTTCGTGGGTTCTCAGCCAAACGAATTATGTTTCAATTACTTAAATTAGTCTGTTTAAATATTTACTGGATAAACTGGCGTTAAGGCCTAATGAAAGGGGGGGGGGAGTAGAATAGACCTTTAAAGTAAATTATTCAAGAAACTCCTACACCTGGTATCGAAGCCAAGTCTTGCGTACAACAAAACCTTCCCAACGAAACTATAACAGTGTTCTAGTACGGGAAGGTATACAGTAAGGATGTATTTGGGTTACTTCACTGCTTTAAAGATCTTACATACCAATTTAGGTTGAAGTAACGAGTTTTAAAACAAATTCTTTAAATTGAAAAAAACGACACCTGAACACGGGAATCAAACCCGGAACTTCTGACTTAATACTCCAATGTTTCATCAAATGAGCCATCCAAGAATCGTCCCCGTGCCCAGGGTCATTTTTCACTCGTGTTTTAAGGCAGAGTCTGTGATGGACGTGTGAGAATAGTTAGATACATGTGAGTGATCATATTAAGATCACGAGCTATCAGATAACACAGCCACCTTCGACTCGGTAGTTGTCTTATTGCTGCCAATACGAGTCCACATAATATGATGATACTTGATAAGAAAAAGTAAGATGAGTTATTTCACTAACCTAGCAGAAGCACATTCTAATAATTCTAAGAAATTTTGGAATGATCTAAAAACTTCAATATTATTATTATTAACAAGGAAAAGTGCATTCCCGAAAACCTTCAAAATCCTGATGTAAAATGATTACTTTCTGTCAGTATGTAACGGTAATAGTCATAATAACAAAAATATGAATACACGTATCAGTGGCGGTGACAATAGCAATAACTCTAGTAATGATAATAATAATATTTAGCACCGCGTCTTACTACCCGTTCGGGTTATACGCTTTAAGTACTAATTACTCTAATAGATTGGGAANACTAATTACTCTAATGGATTAGGAATTGGGAAGGTTGAATTAGAGGAAGTGAACCCGCATTTGCGTGGAGGGAGAGTGGAAAACCATTTAGGAAAAACCACCCCCAGTTCACCCGACCGAGATTCGAACCTCGATCTCCCCGTCCTCAGCAGTCGAGCTCAACACGACAAGCGCGTTAGCCAACTACGCCACCGAGGCGGTTCTAGTAATGATAAGAGTTCTCTTTTCTCATTCTACCTTTCAAACGAAATATACAAAATAGTAAATTCCATTAAAACTTCAGCCATTGGATTAGACAATATTAATTTACAAATGATAAAGTTATGCGTGCCATACTGCCTACCTGCAATAACTAACTTTGTAAATTTATCTCTAAGCACCTCGATATATCAACACTTATAGAAACTATCCGAGGTAATTCCTTGCCCCAAAATAGATAATCCATCAACGTAATATGCCCACCTTAGACCTATTAGTATCCTCCCTGCAATGTCAAAAATTACTGAAAAGCTGGTGCATAAGCAGATGACTAGAGCCTTAAAGAATAGTAACTTCTTATTCACAAAGCAATCAGGTTTTATAAAAAAAAAGAAGCATAGCACTACTACTGCTCTTCAGTGTGTATCAAATGACCTTTACAAAGCCATGGACAGTTCACAACTAAGTATTCTGTTATTTTTAGACTTTTCAAAAGCATTTGATACTGTAAATCATGATTTATTTATTTTTGTCTAAGCTAAAACAACAAGGCATGTTTTCGGGCAATGCTATACTACGGCTCCACAACTACTTACCTGAACGGCAGAAAAAGGTTGTATTAAATAGTAATGGCAGACCTGTGTTCCATCCCTGAAACCAGTAACCGCTGCCGCCCCACAGGGGTACACTAGGGCCCTCTTATATTTTCAAGATACGTAACTTCAATGCCTAAATGTTTTAAATGTCTCTCATCCCATCAGTACGCGGATTACACTCAACTTTACGTTTCATTTGCACCGAAGTATATTTATGAAATAGTGAAAGGTATAAATGAAGATTTAACTACTTTGTCGGTCAGGTGAATCGTAGCTTGCTTGAAGCTTAATGTTAGCAAATGTGCTTACATGCTGATAGATGCTGATACTCTGATCAAAAGAATATGTGTTGATCCAAATAAACAAATTGATAGCGTGTCGTTACCCAGGGTAGAGCACTAAAATAACTTAGGAGTAGTGATTGATGAAAATTCCTCCTGGGGAAAACATGCCTTATCTTGTGTACAAAAATCATATTGTTTAATGCATCTCTATAAATTCAAGCAAATTCTAACAAATGACGTAAAATCAACCATATGTGAAACATTGGTCCTTTCAAAACTTGACTACTCCTAAGAACTTCTTCGTGGCATAAATAAAAACTTAAAACATAAAATCCAGAACTCCCGTCTAAGAGTTTAACCTAAAAAAAATATAATCATGTTAGCAATAGCCTTAAAAAAACTAAATTGGCTCACTATGGAAAACCGACCTCTTTTAAGTTTTAGTTTACGGCTTTATAAAATTATAGAATCAAAATGCCCGTCTTAACTCTACTCAGAGGTGACCAAAATATCTTCCATACATAAATATAAAACACAAAATAGAACTTCTCTACAAGTATCAAAACATCAAACTAAGAACTTTGAAAAATCATTTACCTTACAAGTGGCTAGGGTTTGGAATGCTATACCATTAGAATTTAAAGGTTTAAAACCTGTTAATACTTTCAGTAAAAGGTGCAAGAATTATTTGCTGGGCAACCAACATTTATAAAATGGATCATCACATGTCTATACAAAACTATAATCAAAATAGTAGACTATTAACAATTAAGTTTTAATAATAAATCTCAATATTTGCACCGCTCAACCACTTGTAATATCTAGAATAATATTAGCATAAGTAACTCTCAAATTTTAAGACCGGCCATGAACTGAAATGTATAGAGTATAAATAAATAAAATTAAATAGCAACGCTATTATTTTTGTTAATTACACTAAGTTATTACTAAAAATAATAGCTGTGCCTTAAAATATGAGTAAAGAATTACCATAGGTACGGGACGTTTACTGGATAGCTCAGTGGTTAGAACATTGGTGTATTAAGTCAAAAGGTCCCTGGTTCGATTCCCGTGTCCAGGTGTCATTTTTCACTTTAAGGAATATGATATCTAATTGTGGCCATAGCCGTAATTAACGATGAACTTAATAACTTTGCTGTTTAATCCATCATGAGTCTTAAAACGTTAATAGTCTAAGTTAAATTTGTTCTTGTATACACTTTAACTCGCTGCAGTAAAACATATAGTGTAGAAACAGTTAGCCCCGAGAAGAGACGCAGTTTTACCTCGACTGAAAACACCATGGATTTCTTATACTGCACACCATAGTGGAACTAAGCAAGAGGTTGATGATTTTCTAGATTGAATACAAGATACTCTGAGTGAAACCAATAAGGTAAGATATACCTTATCTGAAGGAGTGTGGTTTGAAAGAGAATCCAATAGTTCAATGTGAAAAAAAAAGGTGTCTTACGTTGGTTTGGGCATGTGAGAGGGTGTGTATGGATCGAGTGACGCAGAAAATATATGAAGGTAGAGTGTGTGGATCAAAAGGAAGGGGTAGGCTATGAAAGACGTTGCTAAATGATGTAGGTGAAAAAGATATATTAACAGTTTTAATAATAAATGAGCATGTATGACTCGGTGTATGGATTTTGTTGAAGCGAAGGGAGTATGCAAGGATAGGGAAGTGTGAATAAAGCTAGTAAGGATGAATTAAGTAAGGAGTTGTTTTTTGAGCTATATACATAGTTTCTTGCCTACCCTGTGATATTTCGCAAATATGCACTATAATTTAAGCTTACTTATTTACTCCGTGGCATTAGGAAGTCGGCAGTACATTGCCGCACTTACTAAAGTACGCCACCTAAGCCTATCCTGATCTAGTTCTATCCAGTCCACATTATTACACCCTATCCCTATCTTGAGCTAGTTCTATCCAGTCCACCTCATTACACCTTATCCCTATCTTGAGTTAGCTCTATTCAGTCCATCTCATCACACCCTATCTCTTTCGGGTCCATTCTAATGTTATGTTCTCATCTTCGTCTAGGTCTTCCTGATGGTCTATTCTCATTGGGTTTGCCAATCAAGACCATTAATACGGTTCTAGATTATCCCATTCGCGTTGCATGTCCTGTCCACCGTAATCTACGAGACTTGATTATCCTAACAACGCATTGTGATGAGTACAGGGCATAAAACAGTGGTTCACTATAGGTGGCCCACGGGCCAGATGCGTCCCTTGAAGGATGTCAGTTCGGCCCGCGGTAAATAATTAATCTGAAAAGATATGTACTGTACATATAACCCAACAACACTGTTTAACACCACACATCTGACAACCCTGTGCTAGGCGTGACGGGAGAAGGGAGGCGGAAGGTTATTACGAGAGGGCGAAGGTCATTTACCTAATATGGACCAAAGAGACTTTACGGGTGAGTCACTGTGTAGTTTTTGAGCTAAATGAATGATTAGTTTTCAAAATTGTAAGAAGCCTGCCATTTTAATTTTAACTACGTTGGGGTTTACCTACAATAATGTGAATCAAGCTTTTCTGACATTTAAAAAAATTGTTACAGGAACAAATTAACAGATTTTCATGTTGGACACGCCCTAAGATTAGAGCACATCCTGTATTCTAGGTTTTAAACTGATTTTTGAAGGAAATTGCACTTATATGTTTCTTGGTAACAAAAGTAAAGTTTGTTTTATAATTTATATTTTATAAATCCTAAAATAAAAATAGCGTTAATAATATTATGAGGTAGTACTTAATTTTCATTTTGACAACATTAAATAGATTTTTCAAATTAAGTTTTCACACCTTCAGGCTCGGTCACTGAAAAAAATATATCACTGCTGCTTGCGCTGAGAAGTAATTGAGAACCACGGGTATAAACTCGTCATTATATAAACTCCTCCACTCCCCTAGTAGAGTCATCCCTTTTTGGACCAAATATCTTGCCAAGCACCTCGTTTTGGAATAACTTAAATATGTTTTCGTCATGTAGGGTGGATATGAGAAGGTTGAGTTATAAGGGATGAAAACCGACAGTTATTATTAATCACGTATAGAAAACCACCCTCAGTGCAAACCGGTTCCTCAACTCCTCTACCACTAATAATTCATCATACTGCGAGCTTGACATACTAGACCATGTGAACACTGGTGCGAGTGTTAAAGTAACCAGAAGTCTATACAATACTCTGAAAACACACCAAAATACACTTAGGTCTAAACAACTGATGGTGTCTGATATTATTTAAACAGTGTAGCGAAAGTCTTTAAAAAAATATTGACCACTAGCCTCAAAGCAAAGATCTAATACGATTTCGTTAGCACCGCGTCTTACTACCCGTCCAGAATATACGCACTTACGCTAATGTATAGTGGGTAAGGTGATTGTGAAATGAAATGGAGGACCTACAGTTTAATGTGGGATCCGAACCACGGCGGAGGCCTGGCATTCCACACATTCACAAGTTGTGATTAGTACACGTCTTGTCAGAGGTGAAGGAAGGGTTTGGCAATCAGATAAATCTGTGCCGGGACCGAGGATTGAACACCGGACCCCCAGCACAGAAGTCTGACAGCTTACCCCTTGACCACCAGGTCACCTAGCGAAAAGAAATAGAACAGTAGAATATGTGTAGAGTCACAAAAAATAAAATGTAAAACCAATCTTTATTTAATATCTTTGTCCTAAAACTTACATTGGTACCAAGTTTTTATCGAGGAAGAGCTGTGAAGAAATAATTCGAAAAACTAATAACGACATTTTACAGATATTACAAGCAGATTTCCACCAAAGTGAATCAAAATAACGGTCTCGTGAAATAAACTTACAATACGGTAATCATATTAATTTTTTTTAAATATATAAATGGAAAATCCTATTATACAAACTGAAGAATATCAGGTTTGACATTAATAGTTAATTATTTTTTCATTAACCTACTTGAAACTAATGTTACTTGAAGTAGTATAAAAATGAAAATTTAATAATTACAAACTTAAGTGGTAAGAGAAGACAAGAAAAGAAATAACAAAGATAAGATCTAAGGAAGTTCACAAAATGTTTTAATCAAAAGTTAAAACCAATCAGATAGACAAAGTAATAACAATACTTTAAAAATAAATATTTGAAAAATAAAAAGAATAATAAACACTTGTATCTAATACCCCATCTTTAATAATACTAAGATTATTATTAACACTGCGTCTTACTACCCGTTCGGGTTATACGCACTTACGCTAATGTGTTAATGGTAGGGTGATTGTGAGATGAAATGGAGGACCTACAGTTTAACGTGGGATCCGAACCACGGCGGAGGACTGGCATTCCACACATTCACAAGTTAAATAATATTCAGAAAATACTTCCGGGTAATATTGTAATGATAACCTTGATTCTTCAAAAAATAATTATTAGCATGCACACCCATTAATTTTACTGCCATAAATATCTGTTTATACTTTTGGCTTAGTCTAGTGGATTTGTCCTGAGAGCAGAGGAATGAAATAGAGGAAGAACGGCGAACTTTGATTTATGTTCCATCTCAAGATTCATCCGCCCGAGAGGGAAGGGTGGGGGAAAATCGTTGCTTGTCGTTCAGAATTTGCCTTGCAGGAATTTCAATCAATTCACAAGGCTCAAACGTTTTGCAGTTCTAGCGGCATTTCCACAACTTTAAGTAATGGGTTTCTGTCGCCTTCGTCGACCAATAAATAAACTTTAGGAAGGACCCCGTTTTTAGAACGTTCGATATTGGGCGGATGTATAGCCCGGGGGGGTGACGTAATATTGCAAATGGCTCCAGGTCTATTCTGGCTGTTGCACAGCATTGGCGATTGTATATCGATTTTGAGGTCGCTTTACTTATTCCAATGTGTAAGGGGTGAGGTTTGCGGACAGTTTGTTTTAAAAAAAACCTTAGGAATAATATTTACATACTATTTATCTTTCATGTGCTGTCGTTTCTTATTTTTTATTTTAGCACCGCGTCTTACTATCCATTCGGGTTATACTCATTTGTACTAACTACACTAAAGTCTTTAGGTAGTAGGAAGGTCATATTTAGAGGAAGTGTACCCGCGTGTTAAAATGTATGTATAGTGATCTAATAATCCATTCAAATAACAGAAGTAGATTATCTAAGTATTTGTTTTTTAAATAAGCTTTAAAAAAACACAAGTTGAAATTTCAGTCTTTATGTGAGCCCTAAAGAGAAATTATAAATATTATGGATATTAATCTAGAAGGTTTAATCCAAATCTGTTAGTTTTTTTAAATATTTATAATATTAATTTAAGCGCTTTAGTATAACATCAGACAACGCTCAGGGACTGGAGAAACGGTTATCAAACTGTGGTACGCGTGCCTCTAGGGGTACGCGAGCAGCTCTTTAGAAGAAGACCAAAATGGCAAAATGACAAGATAATAAAACGCGGTGGGGAGTTTTAGAGGCAAATGAGGGATATTTTTCTCTTGTTTACCTCACATTTGATCTGACATTTGGGGACATTTCGTCGTGGGGGTACATTAGACTTATAGTCATGACCAAGAGGTAGAATATACAAAAACGTTTGAAAGACACGGCTTTACAATTTAGATCATTTGCAGCTGCCTCCATTTTATCCTTCCCTGCACCTCCTTCTTTGCTATGTTCTCTTCCACTGCTATCTCCTTCTTTGCTATGTTCTCTTCCACTGCTATCTCCTTCTTTGCTATGTTATCTTCCACTCTTAGCTCCTTCTTTGCTATGTTATCTTCCACTCCTATCTCCTTCTTTGCTATGTTCTCTTCCACTCCTATCTCCTTCTTTGCTATGTTATCTTCCACTCCTATCTCCTTCTTTGCTATGTTCTCTTCCACTGCTATCTCTTTCTTTGATATGTTATCTTCCACTCCTATCTCTTTCTTTGCTATGTTATCTTCCACTCCTATCTCTTTCTTTGATATGTTATCTTCCACTGCTATCTCCTTTTTTGATATGTTATCTTCCACTCCTATTTCTTTCTTTGCTATGTTATCTTCCACTCCTATCTCTTTCTTTGATATGTTATCTTCCACTCCTATCTCCTTCTTTGCTATGTTCTCTTCCATCGCTATCTCCTTCTTTGCTATGTTATCTTCCACTGCTATCTCCTTCTTTGCTATGTTATCTTCCACTTCTAGCTCCTTCTTTCCTGTATTCTCTTCCACTCCTAGCTCCTCCATTTCTTTCTGCGGTTCATCCTACCATATGATTCTTGGTGTGCATGGTTATCAACATCGTGTCATAAATGGAGATTGAGTGAATATTGCTTTGAAAACAAAATAAAAAAACACAACAAAATAGACTGTCAACATTATTAGAAAAAACAAGAATCCAAACTGTTGTAATTTCTAATAAAAACTAATCACATTAAACAAATTTATCAGCGTCAACAGTTTTTGCATTTTACCCGCAGTGAATGGCAACTATTTGTTGTAATTCCGTAACCTCACAATTATTATATAAATTAACTTATTGTGTAAGTGTTGTACCATATACTTGCAAATTATCAGACGGTATCAATTTTTTTCACTGATTACTAAATATTTATTTAATTAAAGCTATTATAAATTAATACTAAAAAAAAGTAAGGTCATAATTAAAAGGCGTTCCTATTGTAAAAGCTGAGAGCGCCCTAAAAATACTACTGATGATAAGGTCAATTAAAATTATTATTATTATTATTATTATCACCGCGTCTTACTACCCGTTCGGATTATACGCACATACGCTAATGTATAATGTGTCGGGTGATTGTGAGATGAAATGGAGGACCTACAGTTTAACGTGGGATCCGAACCACGGTGGAGGCCTGGCAATCCCCACATTCACAAGATGTCTTGTCAGAGGTGAAGGAAGGGTTTGGTGATCAGATAAATTTGTGCCGGGACCGAGGATTGAACGTCAATTTGAAAAATGCACGCATTCTAGCCCGTAGCAGGTCACCTATCTACCACTGATTTATTCCCTCGACTTCTCTTATATATTATATTTATATCCTGAAAATAAACTGCGAAGAAGAAGTTTTTTAGAGGGGAAAGGGGTTGGGGGAGAGAACCCACTATTTTCTGAATGTTGAAAAATTACTATCAATATAATAAGATATATAATTTAAATTAGTCAAATTGATAAAACATATGGTGGATGAGATAAAACAAAAACCTTTTTCATGTCAGTAAAGGCCGACGTTATCATGAATGCGCAACGATTCTAGATCGTTAGGCACTCAGAATCGACCATCGCTAATTATTTTAGGCTGAACTTGTGTGGGCGTGTTGAGTTTATCGTCATCGTATAGCTAATTAGTTGGATTAAAATAAACCTCCTGTTAGAAAAGTGGCCGTCCGTCAATCGTAGATCAACCAAATAGCGAAACATGACGATATTTGTGGTCCAGTGAGGGCAGCGGTGATGAGTTAACCCGAAAGGTCTAGTACAATATCAATTTACAACATTTTATTATAAGTTTGAATAATTTAACTTCTATTAACTTTACCTATATTCGATATTTATTTTTATATTAATAAAATTAAAAGAAATATAAGTTAAGACTTAGATATTATTATTTTAAAATTATGAAGATATGAGTTCAGATTAAAGAATTTAAAAAATTTTATTACTGATGATAAAATTTCATTTTAACATAAAGACACTAAATATTATTTATACTCTTTGAAAAACAATTTCCTTAACCAAAGTTTTCATAACATTTAAAATATTCCATTGACGCAATAACTAGACATTTGCATGAGTCGAATGGTCAAATAATCATTCATACCATATTAAAATTTGAGTATAATATTAGTTAAATACAAGAGTGAAAAAATGAAAAAGTGTAAAACCTATTTAAAATAAGTTATTATTATTATTATTATTATTATTAGCAACGCGTCTTACTACCCGTTCGGTTTATACGCACTTACGCTAATGTGTAATGG
>CABFOV010011945.1:0-12503 GCA_902141375.1 Timema poppense | reverse complement strand
TCATCTCACAATCACCCTACCATTACACGTTAGCGTAAGTGCGTATAACCCGAACGGGTAGTAAGACGCGGTGCTAATAATACTAATAATACAATAAACAGTCACAGTTCATGCTTAATATTGCTGCCACTAGACAAATAGTTAAAAGGGCTGCCTCCTTCCCTTCCTTGATATGAGCTTGTTTTAAATATCTCTGAGTATTCCACAATCATCTTTTGCAATCCATCATATTTCTTCAACACACTGGCTTGTGACGTTTAGAGAATGAGATTCAAATATGAATCAACTCTTGTTGTATGGTTTGTTGGAATGACATGTCATCATCCCATCCCCCAATATCGGCCGACCAATATGACAAAAGTTGTACTGTTCCCAATTAACACGTTCTCAAGTGGTTACTGAATGTATGTGTAGGTGTTTAGTTGGCAACACCTGCTTATCACAGCGTGTGTGGGACAGACTCCACACCTTGTTGAGTCGACTCATGTGCGGAAACGGTTCACTTGTGCCTCCGTTCCCACACGTCGCGAGACAACTGAGTTTTGACGCTTGCGTCAATTGCTCGCCAGGTGAGTACACCATATTCCAGGAATGTCAAGTGTACTATAATAAAATCACTTTTTAAGTTAAGCAATATTTGATAAAAATATATTCTTGCTATTTTATGGTTTGAATAAAAATATGAAAGAAGTTATAGAATAGAGGATTAGGAGCGAAAGCAAAACCCAACTCTATAATAAACTTAAGAAATTAATAACTAACTTCGAAGTTTTTGGTATTTTCATGCAAGCAAGCGTCTGTTTTGAAGAATTTTACTATAAAAATATTCAAGTAAATATAATAATTAATTGCAATGGAACCTTTAAATTACTAAACCTACCTATTCATGATGTTAGGATTTGAAAAGAATCATTCAATTTCAAATTTTGAATTGGATTCTGTTTTAGATCTGTTTATTGGTGGCTTAGCCCAACATAATTAAAGGACAAACTTAACAACCTGATCCCTGATCATTAATTTACCTTGTTTTTGTTGATTTATTGTAAGATAAGCTATGGTTTTTGTTTTGTAATCATCTACATGACGTTGAATTAGACCAGTCTGGTATTGGATAAGAGTCCACATACCACTTATGTGAGATAATTAATTTATGTTATTATAAATGCAAAATGACAAAGTAAAAAAATAATAATTACAAACGACATTTTCTATAACAATTTAATTATTATTTATGAAAAAAGTGCATGGAGCAAAAACAATTGGTAATAAATTAAATGATAGAATATTAGGAAACTGGTAGAACACTAATAAAAGTAAAAACACTAACACATATTTACACACTTTGATATTTTTTGCTATTATAGCATCTTCCTCAGGTAGTAGTAGTAATTAGACTGAACAGGATGTTGTCCTCAGTGATGCCAACTTGATTGGTAAGGATGAAAACTTCTCTGAATGTTTAACTATTACTCTCTGGATTGTAGATGGTGCCTCTGGGTTGAAATTAGCGAATATTTAGGTTGGTTGGTTTTCTAGACTTTGTGATCCATTGATAAGAGAGTTCCCATCTTCTTAACTGAGACATGTTACATTGTGTCTTGTGGAATGATTTTAACACCTTGACAGTGTAGCAGTCCTCAATGTTGAGGCGTGTGCTGAAACGGGTTTTTCTGTATTCTTAATTTTGGTGTCATGGCGGTGTCCATTCATTTGTTTTCGGAGAGTTTCAGTGGTGAGGCCAACATATTGTGCAGTACAGTGTTGGCATTCTCGTTGCTAAATTAGGTTGCTGGACTCACATATGTGACTGCCTTTGATGGTATAGATATGAGTTGGTGATGTCGCTAGAGAAAGTGGCTGCTGGATGATGTGTGGCAGGTTTTGTTACAGGGCTGAGAGCCTTGTGGTTGAATGAAGGTTGTGTCATGTTCAGTTTTGAGTTTAGGGTGTATCAAAAGATTTCTAAGTGATGGAGGCTGCTTGCACACAAGGTCTTGTGGTTTTTTGAGAATATTGTTGGTATGGCTGGATGCTTCCAATATTTGAAAACCTGGCGCTAATATTTTGTAGGCCTGGGTAGTACTTAGTCACTAGAGGTATGGTATCTGGNATTTTGTAGGCCTGGGTAGTACTTAGTCACTAGAGGTATGGTATCTGGTTTTTCAGGTTTGGGTGATTTTGGAGTTTCAGCAATTCGAACTAAGTTATTAATGGAAGGTTTAGGGTATCCTCTCTCTGTAAAGGCTTCTTGGTGGTTTTGAGGATTTTCTGGACCGGAGGAGATGCGGTGAGCCCGTATGGCGAGATTGTATGGGATAGATCGTTTAGTGTTGAATGGGTGGCAGCTATTAAAATGCAGATATTGTTGTCTATTAGTGGGTTTAAGATGCACCGAAGTTTTGAAGTGGCCATCTGACAGCCTAATGTACACATCAATAAATGTTGCCTGGTCATGGGATTGATTTGAGGTGAACTTCAGAGCCGAAAAGGAGTTAAGGTTGTCTAAAAATAGGGTTGGATTGTTTTGGCCAGCTGTCCACACCATGAATATGTCATCGATGAGGTGAAGCCAGCAAAGTGGTTTGTTGGTTTGGCGGTCAAGAAATGTTTTTTCCTGTTTGCCCATGAACAGATTGGCATACACCAAATACATCATCCAGCAGCCACTTTCTCTACCAACATCACCAACTCTATCCATACCATCAAAGGCAGCCACACATGTGAGTCCAGTAACCTAATTTAGCAACGAGAATGCCAACAATGTACTGCACAATATGTTGACAACAAAATCAAGAATCCAGAAAAACTCGTTTCAGCACACGCCTCCACTCATAACCTCAACTTTGAGGACTGCTACACTGTCAAGGTGTTAAAATCATTCCACAAGACACAATGTAACATGTCTCAGTTAAGAAGATGGGAACTCTCACATCAATGGATCACAAAGTCTAGAAAACCAACCAACCTAAATATTCGCTAATTTCAACCCAGAGGCACCACCATCTACCATCCAGAGAGTAATAGTTAAACATTCAGAGAAGTTTTCATCCTTACCAATCAAGTTGGCATCACTGAAAACATCCTGTTTAGTCTAATTACTACTACTACCTGAGGAAGATGCTATGATAGCAAAAAATATCAAAGTGTGTAAATATGTGTTAAGTGTTTACTTTTATTAGTGTTCTACCATTTTCCTAATATTACATCATTTTATTTATTACTAGAGTAATTTAACAATTTTCATGTTTTAAAGTGTGAAGTCTCATTTTCAAAATTTTCTAAATATTTGGGTTTGAGTTCAAAGATTCTTAGGTAAAATTAAGAATAATATATGTAAAATAGTGGATCTGACCCATCATTATCTATTACCTACCATTTACTAAATTATGAAATCAGATAATATAAATCTAAAAGTTAAACACCAATTTGGATTTGACATGACCAATATTTTATCAGTTTTTTTGAAGGAAAAAAAAAAGTCATTTTATTCAAATAAAACAGAAATTGTATTTACAAAATTACATGGACTACATTTGGTAACTAACAACTTTGAGATAACAGTTCAACTTGTTTGCAAGACAAAATTTAATTCACATGAAGTACATAAGTATTTGTAGTGTAAATGATACTAAACCTCAGCTTAAAAATATCACCAGAGCAAATTATTGTGTTTCACAGATGCACTCTCCGATTGGATTTCTATATCTCACTGGACATGGCTATTTGAGCAGCATACACCAAATTTGATATTGAAAGATCAGAAGATTTCAGTCCAATCCTCTTCAGAATGTTACTACACGCAATGGCGTTTTACTCCGTTATATTGCGACTGTGCCATTTCTTCTCAAAACAGTTCCATTCTATTGTTTCTTAAGGATACATTTTCTTCCCTGGAAAAGTACAAAACATCTCATAGTGAAGATCAGGTAACTATATGTCTTGAATCTCTGGAACGAAGGCATTTCTTTGGGAAACTTATCTTTCTGTTAATAAATCTCCACTGCAACTCAATTTGTAGTTTTGTCTGCAAATTTATACACAGCCTGGTAAAAGTTTTTAATTTAATTTTATTGAACATTGAGAATACAATATAAGGGCAACCTACACACCGACCAGAAAATTGTTGGCCTCTAAGTTTACAATTAAAAACACAGCAAAACATATTATGATATTTTTGGGGTACATCAGTCCCCTTCTTTTTTCAGAAAACTTCACGAATATGTGTCATGTTATATTTTTACTTGTTAATGTTGAGGTCTAAAATTTTCTGGTGTGTAGGCCTTGCCCTTTTATACTCTTTTCATTATTTAGTATAATACAGCCACTTGGCGCCATTTTTCTCGAGTTTATTTTAGTAAATTTAAATTAGACATTGAAAGGAGGATAGAAGGGCAAAGCCTACACAGTTAAAACATACCCTTTTCAGGGTACATTAGTTCCCTTCTTCAGCAGAAAAGAGTATAAAACAGACTGGACTATCGCAGCATGGCAATAACATGGCTATGAGTAAATCATGGTCACTTAGATACTGATGTTGCCTATTTCTTGATTAACAAAAAAAAGTTTCTGCTTGGATTCTGCAGCTGCCTGTTCAAACTTGTGTCTTTACTCTTGGTAGATGGATAGAATGTATTTATATTATATTTAATTGTTAGATTAAATTATGTTAATATAATAATCACCGATTGGTGTGAGTAGGCTTGCTTGGAAGAAAAAGAAAGAAGGTTATCTAAGGTTGAGACCTGGGGGAGTGACTGGATTTGGTGATATATATTGGTGAGCAAGTTTCCACCTACGAGTCTGGAACCATTGCAACTATTGGGGAGGGCTCATATGGTTTTAATACTATAGCTTGAGTTAAAATCTGAATTATGTCTTTGCGCAGGAAGGGCGACTGGTTTGTCAGGGCCGTTGGTATCAAAATGGCGACTATTCTTTTGTTGTCTGACTGTTCTTGTGTTGAGAGGCCATTGTATTCAGCAATGCAATAGTTATATTGTAGCTGGTATATAAGATATTCTGTGGAGCAGTCAAAGTTGTCTTTCATGGGGTGTTCCATTTGTGTGAGTCCGCTGTTGAATGAGGTGGAAGGTTGGTGAATTGCAGGTGTTGCAGGGGTAGGAACCTCGGGCCTGATGTTTGTGGCCGAGCTGGGAATGTTGCGGGGATTAGAGGGGTGTTTAAACGTTATTCTTGGAGCACTGTTGAGAAGATTTTGTGGTGTGAGAGGTGATGAGGTTAGGATATTGTAACCTGTGTTAAGGATATACTCTGAGTTTGTCTAGTCCTTCATAATAATAGGTGGTGAGCATTATGTCATTGGAAGGTTGTTTCTTGATAGTTCTTGATTAGATAGGGCTCTGTTTTTTTGACTCTTACCTATGTATTTGGTGTATCCTCGGGCTGTGAAAGCCTCGAAGAGTTGTTGACACTGCTTGTTTAGGTCTTCTTCTTCAGAACAAATACATTTGGTGTAACGATGTTCCAAATAACAAACATCTAAAACCAACAACCCGGTAGTATGGAGGCTGTACACTCACCAAGGCTGGGCAAGACCTCTCCCCGTCGAATGGGACACACACACGCACGCACCAACACATCCACTCCCATGGCTTGGATAAACAAGACTGAGACGCGAACCAAACCAGCGCCTCGCAGTGAAGTCCAGGCCCAGCCCACAATAAACTAGTTCCCAACCTGACTTCGCTAACATCCGACTCCGCTTCTGGGATGTTCTAGTTCCGCCTAGTAATTGCTGGGCTATCCGCGATGCGTCCAGAGCGCTAGTCTTCACCCTTCCTTTTGTTCTATGTGTTTCCCTTCCTTTCCCCCTCTTCTGAGAATGTGTATGTACCTGTTTGTGCTATAAAACAGCGGGTGTTATTTTGAATGTCACTCATTGTATCACTGGCTCTTACCAGGTGAGGGCGCTGGCTTAGAACTAATATTTGGGGATATTCAAAATTCTGTTTGGATTTAAATATGGGGAGGGATATTATTCAAAATTACGGTTTGGAGCTTCTTTAATATTTTCATATTTATGAATGGGGATTCTAATATGGTTTGACGTGGGTGAACCACGGATTTATAATAGTAATTTTTTAGGGGAATTCATGTTAGACTTAGTACACCTTTAACTGTAGGTGCGCCCGAGCCTTAACTTAGCTTATCTTAGCGATTGTTTAATATAATCTTGGGTATTTTAAGACGATATATGTTCACTTAGCTATGAGGGTATTTTATGTGCAATTGTTTGATTAGGTTACCATGGGCACAACGGGAGTTTGCGGAACTTATTGTACACATCTAAAACTTATTTGTAAAATTAGGTTACGCTTCGTTACTTAGGATTAACACTCAACGGCCATTGTTGGGATCTGTATATAATATATTCGGCCACTAAGTCTTGTATATATTTATAGGAATGTAAAGCTAAATTTAATGGGCACTTTATCTTACATATTTAATTTAAACGCCCGCTAATGCTATGTGCACTCAAAACTAAATGTGTTTGCCATCTTGTTTTTATAGATGTATGCGCGCCCTTGGGTGGTAAATTTGAATCTAGACTTCAAACATTCACTCTAACGTTCCCTCTGTGGGGCGGTAAATATTTTATATGTTGTGTTGGCTCAGACAATATTTTGCCAGACTAAACGTAGGCTCATTAAGCCTCTTATGTAAACTATAATATTGTATCAACTCTATAATTGTAATTTAACCAACTGAAATAAAAACTATGTTTCTCTTGTGACCTCATGATTGTTATTTGGGCACATTTCCTGCGCTCAATGTGGGCGTCACATTGGTTCTGACAACTAGGCTATAGGGTATAGATCGTTTTTACACGAAGAGGTTGGTTGATTTGGAAATGGAGGTACTGTTGTTGGCTGGTGGCTTTAGTGTGTTTTCATCATAAGGGCTCTGTTCCAAATCCAATAACATGGCATCGGGTTGTGAAATGTTTTGGGTGAATCAGAGGGTACCTACTATGGTTATTGAACCTGGTCAAGAACTGTTTAAGATTAGTTTCAGAATCCCTCCAAATCATCAATATGTAAATAAATCTCATCCAGCCTAGCAGTTGCAAGGGTCCAGATTGTGTAAAGTTGGCCTCTAGTTTGCCCGTGAAGAGGTTAGTGTAGGAAGCAGAAATTGTTAGAATTGGGTGGTTGTTTGTTTGTTCAGAAAGTTCTTGGGTGTGGGGTATGTTGGTGTAAAGCGAATTGACATCTATGCTGACAAAGTATGCACCGGTGGAATTTTGTTTTTAATTTATATATATATATATTCAAATTTTTACTCATAATTTATAATGGTGGCTTCCTCCAACACAAAATGATTAAAGAACAAACTTAACGGCCAGACCCCAGACCATTAATTTAGCCCTTAACCGAATATGTACTCGCATTATATATTATATATATAAACAAACCTTTATTTATCATTTCTATTTTCTTTAGAGCAACTAAAGAATTAATGTAAACAAAACAAAAAGTACGAGGTTGGAAAATTTAATTCTTTTATGCATATCCTATTTTTTTACACTCATTGTCGATGATTAGATAAAATCTAGTTGGATGATTATTCACAATCCTTGAGTATTATATGTCAATCTAAATATTACATTATTTGCATTTATTTATTATCTTCTTTTTTCCAGGCAATTCTGGTTTCTCCCGTCAAAATATCACCACTTGTTAATATTCTCCAAAGAGAAGAACATTACTTGACCCTTCTTCAAGTGTTGTTGGCTTACAACACAACAATGTATCATCGGCAATGCTTAAAGCAACGAAATTCATTTTACAAGGAGAAAGTGGAACCTGAACTTTACAGTGTGTTAAAAAATTGTGTTCATGCCTTGTTCTTAAAAGTTGCTTGGGGTCGTAAACCGGATATAGAATTTTGTGTCAGTTTATTGCTCATGTTAAGCACCAAAGAAGTTTTCAAATATTTGAACACGGCGATATCTCATACACGGGACAACTGTCGCAGACTGGAGTCCGTAGCAAAGATCGGAATAATGTATAACAGAATAAATGGTCTTTGCGAAAACGAGCCAAAGCTACAGATGCTTCTTATCAAATGCAAGTGGAGCAAACGATTCAAGAGTTTCAAAATCTCTCATAAAGATCTGTTGAACCTTGACTTTACATCTCTCAGACATAACTTGATCACATCCAAACACACCACACTAGATCTCATCAAAGAGTTTTGCTGTGACTTTAACGTGGACCTTCAAGAATGCCTCATGTCATACCTTGAATTCCTTATAACTAGCTGGGACCCGCACATAGTAGTCTCCGAGGACGCAAAAGGCAAAGAGGAAGGGACTGTGACAAATTCCCAAGAAACTCTACTAAAGAAATGTAATGATATAGTAGATATTTTGAAAATGGACGATATAGATTCTTTAAAGATTTTGTTGTCAAAGTTATGGACATCGATCAACTTTTACTACTACGAGATGTACAGTTACATCAATCAGCTACAACAACAGCTGGACAAATGTTTTGATTTCAAGATAAAAAACATGCTATCATTTCTGAAAAACTACCATAGAGTCCGGTAAGTAAACAAATTGTACTTACAAAACATCAAAACTAACATTTGGCACATTTGGCACAGATAACTGCGGCTCATATTACTTTATTAATTCCCAGTAGAGTGTCGATTCGAACTAATTGGGGATCGACCCAGTCCAGTTTATCGATTTGTCAGGATTCTCAAAAGGACACTACCATTACCAAAAATAGGCGAGATATTTTCAAAAACTCGGTGCTAAGATAGAAATATAGAAACAGTTCCACTTTATTTAAACAACAAACTTGCACATTTTTTGTTGTTGTTGATAAATATCACAAATTCTTAAGTAATATATAAGGCAAAAATCCAACAACAAAAAGTCTCCAATTTATTTTATCAGGGGTTGAGTTGCGGCTTTTGACCATGTATCTAATATTATTACCACCACACTTATTTTTATAAATAATATTTTTTCTTGGCGATACATATTCATCACTCCAAGGTCTATTTATATACATACCTTTATGGTCTTGGGATATAGTGCCCCCCTCAGTACTTGATGTCAAAGGTTTTTCCTTGGGTTATAATAATCCCTGGCACAATTTCCTTCAGAGTGGAAGTAAAATCGTCAGCCCCATGTCAATTGCGGGATATAAAATAACTTTGGAAGGTTTGTGAAAATAGCTTTGCCGGCAAAATTGGTAGGCCCTTTCACACTTGCTCATTGAAATTCAGTATGAATGGCAACAGAGAATCACCAGACTTCCTGAACTCCTCCAGTTCATGGGATTTCTGCCAGCTGTTGCGGGCAGCGCTAACCAGCCTAAGGGCTGAGTACTTGCCCAGCAGGGGATGAATAGAAATCTCATCAAACCATCCCTAAGAAACAAAGATAAATAAAAAAAATTGGTGCTTGGTCACTCAGACCTTTTGCTGATCACCGCTGCTGACAGTTTTGTTTATTTTCTTTATAATATTACAAAGATAATATTCTAAATTAAACACATTTTTGGATATAAATAATTTTGTTTGTTTAATTTCTAATAAACATAAATGATTTCATTTCAATTTCCTTATTATAATCAGGGGTGTGCGATTACTCAAAAATTCTAGTTCAAGTCAAGTTTTAGTTTGAGCGCAATTCAAAAAAACATTTACAAAACTCAAAAAATTTCGAGAACTCAGAATTTTCGATTTTAGCTAAATAATTCCGAGTTTAATTAATTTGATTCAATATAAAGCTATTACTTAATAGCAAATACAATTCTTCAATATTTATTTTGTCTTATCTAAAAAAATGAATAAATATATTTAATTTATATAAAAACCCAAACTTATGTGATCAAAAATGTTTGGACAAAAAAAATTTCATTCTTAAACAAAAATCTATGTTGGTGCTTATGCATGGCTCTATTATAAAAACTCAACTTGAAATATTTCTAGTACAAACATTTCTTCATGTTTTCATTCATGCTCGATTCAAACTTATACTTGAAGTGAGAGATGACTACTAGCACACCCATAATAATAATAATAATAATAATAATAATAATAAATACTTAACTACTCTATGGGATTAGGAAATCTAAAGTTCATTGCCATGCTTACAAAAGTACACCACCTATCCCTATCTTGAGCTAGCTATTTTCAGTCCGTCTCATTACACTCTCTCTTTAAGGTCAATTTTAATCTTATCCTCCCAATTCTGTCCAGGTCTTCCCATTAGGTTTGCCGGTCAGTACCTTGAACATGGTTCTAGTATCTCCCATTCACACTGCGTGTCCTGCGCAACGTTATCTATGAGGCATGATTATCCCAACAATATCTTGTAATGGGTGCAGGTTATGTAACTTACCACTACCCAGTAGCCTCATCCCTTTTTGAACCAAACATCTTCTTAAGTATCTTGTTTTTGAACACCCGAAATTTATTTTCATCATAAGGTGACCTGGCGGTCTAGGGGTAAGGTTTCGGACTTCTGTGCTGGCGGCCGGGGTTCAATCCTCGGTCCCGGCACAGATTTATCTGATTACCAAACCCTTCCTTCACCTCTGACAAGACATCTTGTGAATGTGAGGAATGCCAGGTCTCCACCGTGGTTCGGATTCCACGTTAAACTGTAGGTCCTTCATTTCATCTCACAATCACCCTACCATTACACATTAGCGTAAGTGCGTACAACCCGAACGGGTAGTAAGACGCGGTGCTAATAATAATAATAATATAAAATCCTAAACAATTTTCGAGATGGACCATTCATAAATTATTTAGTTTGAAATAAAAACTCAAATATATAAAGCTAATGGAATCTTTTAAACTTGTAAATGCCATTTTATCTGTTTTATATATTATTTTACATTGTATCAATGAATGGCTGGGCCAATCAGGCTGATGCTGATCAAATAATTTGTGGCCAATCTTGCCCATCACTGATGTGGATCATTTGGATTATTTTCTTTTCACTTTTACAAAGGTAATATGCAAAACAAAACACATGCTTTTGTGAATATAAGCAATTTTTTGTTCATTTATTTAATTATAAACCCACCATTTAACGTTAAATAAAATTGAAATGTGTCATGGCAACTATGTGGAAAAGGGGTAGGGGAAAGCACAAGGTAGATAAGTGTTTTAGACCTCTTTGATATAAATGCAAAAATTACTCAATTGAGATCACTAGTTACTAGTAATATTTAAAAATTATTTTAAAACTAGCACATAATTATTCAAAAACTAATCTGTTTATTTGTTTTCATATTTTCCATGAATAGTAGTTAACAATTATGTCGCTAACCCCTTAATTACCCTAATGGGCGATTTGTCAGAACAACTCTGGGGGGGTAGAGTTGGGACTAAGATCCACTTCAGTGGCCGAACGTTTTAAGCCATCACTTTAACAATAGACCAGACGTCAAAGACAGGGAAATTAGGGTTCAGTTCTGGTCGGGTGAGGGTGGTTTTCCACTATCTCTCGGTGCATTTGTGGGCTCACTTCCTCTAAAATAAACCTTCTTAATCCCTAACTCATTAGCATAATTAGTACTTAGGCATCTGACCTGAATGGGTAGTAAGTCATGATGCTAAAAACAATTGGTGCCACTAGCAAGACCGATTGCAGTGTGGTTTTAGATGTTATTTAATAGTAAGAGTATAGCATGTACAATAAGAAGTGTTTACATTGTGATGGTAGTCATATATATGAAATTAATGTTGAGTTAGAGAAAATCTTTCATGTGAGTAACCTGCACTAAAGTCCGCTCAGTGTAGGAATTGTTTTCTGAAAGGCCTTTTTCCCTACCAGAAATCTATTATATAGTGGGATATTGGTAGGAAAAAAAACCTTTA
The DNA here is from genome assembly GCA_902141375.1 of Timema poppense. Taxonomy (NCBI): domain Eukaryota; kingdom Metazoa; phylum Arthropoda; class Insecta; order Phasmatodea; family Timematidae; genus Timema; species Timema poppense. The sequence goes on along the minus strand of CABFOV010011945.1, from coordinate 629 downwards.
AGAGAGTAATTCCTACCGTGAATGGAGTATACACTAAGCAATACAGTTTGCGATGCCCATGAGGCCTGCATGCCTCCCCCCTTCCATGCCAACGCATGATAGTTCTTGAACACTAGTCTACGGGATGTTATCTATACATAAGAATTTGTAATGATATGAAGAGTAAAGGTTATGCCTACCAAACTATATATGAACTTCCTTTTCGTATCTACAAGTCAATCATATCTATCAACCAGAGGGGGGTATGCCACCCCTTAAGTGTCATTTATGCCAGACCAAACAACAACACGCAGCTAATATCTCTACACCTGCTAGACAAAGACTTACTCGGCAATTGGCTAGTTCGACCCACTGTGTTTTGGAATTGAATGTTTTTGGTTGCCGACATTTAAGTGTTTGTTTTTCCAAATGCTTATATTTCACAATGCAAGACAATAATAAAATAGTGCACAGATAGTTTCAAATATTTATATTTTAAATAGTTATTGTACCTAACCCAAAACCAAATAATAGTAATAAATAACTAAATAAATATTGGTTAAGTCATGAATTTTATTATCAGTTAATATTTATAAAAAAAAGAAAGCTTAATTTGAAAAAAATACTTGAGCAGTCCAGTATTCATGAAC
>CABFOV010011944.1:0-12505 GCA_902141375.1 Timema poppense | reverse complement strand
GTCGTGTTGAGCTCGACTGCTGAGGACGGGGAGATCGAGGTTCGAATCTCAGTCAGGTGAACTGGGGGTGGTTTTTCCTAAAATGGTTTTCCACTCTCCCTCCACGCAAATGGGGGTTCACTTCCCATAATTCAACCTTCCCAATTCCTAATCCATTAGCGTAAGTAGTACTTAAAGCGTATAACCCGAACGGGTAGTAAGACGTGGTGCTAAATAATAATAATTCAGCTTTGCTTATGACAGATTCAACAACTGTTGATATCAACAAATAAAGAAAATTAAACTATGTTTTTACTGGAGTAATAGTTGATTTACTTTTACCAATATTTTCCCTAACTTCTACAAAAACACTGCCCTTTTTTCGCCTTGCCTACATCCCCAACTTCGGCCTTCTTCAGACCCGTTCCGTCTCACCTCACGGTTGTTATATGTCTTAAAATGAACTGCAACAATACACCTGGATCCGTTATCTCCGCTTCTTCCATCAAAAGGTTGTCATTATATCTTACACAACATAGCCAGGCCACTATTATATTTTACAATTAACATAACTAATGATTTATTAGTAGGTCACTTTGTTCCAAGAATACCTGATTGGCGAAGCTCCATGAAAGTTGTTAAATAGTTGCATCATTCATTATCTCTTGAATAGTTTTTATTTAGATGCTAATATTGTGTAACCAGATCAAAGTGTGTGTGTATTTTATTATTATTTTATCGTATATACCGATACATATGAGAAAGTAAGGATAGGAAAGAGTTTTTTTTATTTATACGAGTATATTATACATGGATGTGAGATCATACAAACGCCGAAGTACAGTAGCCCCGTGGCTTCTTTGATGCTGACTGACAGCTCACAGCTGACTCCTGACAGTCAACATTTAGGTATATACCTATATTTTGACTGTCAGAAGTGACAGCTGCTAAACACATGTTTTTTGCAGATCATTTGGTCCGGCGTAGGGATACGTAATTTGGTCTGGTAACTTTTCAAAGCTGTCAGTCAGCACCAAAGAAGCCATGGGGCTACTGTATTTATTTGTATGAGAAAGTAAAATTATAAAAACCGTGTTATATAAGCTAAATATTACGAAGGGTTTGCGGACAAAATAGTAACTATGAGATACAGTGAAACTGCTCATAAACGAAACTCGAATATTTGAAACCCAGCCTATCCGAAACGGATAACAGGATTTTTGTTCTTGTAATTTTTTTAAGTATCTAAAATACCAAATAAAGGTGTTTAGTCCGTAAAACATGTATTTGTTAAGATATTGTAAGAATTTTATTTTTTTAAATTTATATTTTATTTATCCTTAAGTGTTTGTTTATTTTGACGAGACTAGATATTTTTTTTTTTAGAGTTATTTTGATTGTTGGTTGTGTATATATGGCAATTTCGCAATATTCAACCGCCAAATAGACCATTTAAATTTTATTTATTGTTTCTGATGGGGGTCATGCGAACTATTTTTATGTAAATAAGTCCAAGCTTGTCCTTTTTACCATATATGTTGAATATAAAAGCGCCAGGAAATGCTGTATTTTTTTTTATCCGATCGTATCATGTGAACTCTCTTTAAGTAGGTAATTCCGAACCCTTCATTTTTTCTAGGGGAGATTTATAATAAAAATAGATATTTTTAAATTTAAATTAATATACTTATTTTCCGGGGTGTTGTCCAAATATTCCGTCCACTTTTAGAACAAGACTGATAAAGTAAAATTTTATTTTTAACGCTTTCCTCGAGATTCTACGAGAATCTTAATGGCCGACACAAAATGAGGAATAAAGAAGTGGACTGTAGCAGAGGGGAAAGGCGGGGGATGTGGGATATGACTTCACAGACACGTCATATAATCTCATACATTTTAATCAGGGAGTAAAATAAAAAAAAAAAAAAATTGGGTATGTCTACAAACAATGATCACGTGTAAAACTTTCAGATATCAGACTCTGCAGCCATTTAGTTAAAGATCAACATTTTATCAAATTTATTATTTCTTTCCCTCCATATATTTTTGGATTCTACTTTAATTTCATATATTTATAGACATATATTTCAAATTTATAACTTAAATCCGCTATATTTTTGTGACCTCTACGTGAAATGCCGAGAGGCAGGAAATGGAGGAAAGGAGCGGTTCTGGCGTCTTGGAGCTATAAAGAGACGATTACACACATTATTTTCAGTGCAACAAAAATTGAAGTTTTAATAATTTTTTTTTCGATAGTCTTTCAAGTGTTCATCAAAATGACTGTCAGAGACGCGACGACAATTTTATACCATTGGTAGACCTCTGCAATGACAATTCTTGAGCTTTTAATGAGTTTTGGACCAACTCACAGTTTCAACGATGAACTCCAGAACATCTTTTGAGGTAATATACACAATTTTTGTGTTTTTTAAGTTTGAATCTCTACACAGCTTCGACCTTAATAAGCAGACGTGATATTCTTATGAACCTTTTTCCTCTACAATGTCAAGACTTCATGTTATTTTCTTCTATTATTATTATTATTATTATTATTATTAGCATCGCGTCTTACTAACCGTTCGGGTTGTACGCACTTACGCCAATGTGTAATGGTAGGGTGATTGTGAGATTAAATGGAGGCCCTACATTTTAACGTGGAATCCGAACCACGGTGGAGGCCTGGCATTCCCCACATTCACAATGATGTCTTGTCAGAGGTGAAGGAAGGGTTTGGTATTCAGATAAATCTGTGCCGGGACCGAGGATTGAACCCCGGCCGCCATCACAAAAGTCTGACACCTTACCCCTAGACCACCAGGTCACCTTTATTTTCTTCTAAAGTTATGTAATCCTAACTTGAAGAAATATAAATATATATATATTTCTTCAAGTTAATATTTTTTTAAACAATTACTATGGAAATAATCTCTTGGACAGTGATTCCTTCGACAGGACTGCAATGTCTTACATTATATTATTCATTTATATTAACTATTAACTCCTTAAAGGATATCTATTAATTAGGGTGTCTCAAGAACTTATAATATTTTTATTATTATTTCAATAACTATCCACAAAGACTGGACATAAGATTTTTTATATTAATACCTCAAATTACTATTGTTATTTGAAACATGAATTGTATTTTGGCTTTATAATTTAGCAGACGTCTGTTAGGCAGGTTAAAATTTTAGATTGATAATTATTTAATAAAGTAAAAACTAAACTTACTAATTTTTTTCAAAGTTAAACTCATTGTTAGATATTTTATTTATATTATTATCATCACCATCATTCAATGTTATCCACCTTGTTACTATCGCTACTAAAAACACATATTTAGCGATGTCTCACCTGCTAGTAGTTCCCAGGGGTGCTGACCTTGGAGGCCGGTATTGTTGTACGAAAGGTGATTTAATTGTTGAATAGGTACAGTAAAGGTATATTTTTTTAACAACAAGACCCAAAATTCCCGAGAGAGTCTCGTGTTTGATTGTATGCATTATTATTTATTTAATTTAAAATTTTACCCCAAGATATATATGCGGTGGAGGCCTGGCTATTCCCCACATTCACAAGATGTCTTGTCAGAGGTGAAGGAAGGGTTTGGTATTCAGATAAATCTGTGCCGGGACCAAGGATTAAACCCCGGCTGCCAGCATAGAAGTCTGACACCTTACCCCTAGACCACCAGCTCACCCAAAATTTCCTATTAAATTTTCTTTTATAATAATTTTGAGTGCTCACAGACCATTCGTGTACGCGATTAAAGATGATCAAATAATTCCTGGTAGCTCAAATTATGACGAGAAATGTTCTAACGTGTATGCAAACAAAGAAAGCGATGATTCAAGCCAGCCTTGGTTATAAAACATTTTCGAGAAGTGTATGCAGAAAACAAAAAAAGTATAACGGCATAACCTTACACGTACAAAATAAAAACACCTAGTTAAGATACAAATCAACGACATAAACTTTGTATTCATCTGGTGAATTGCAGGAAATAAGGTATTCAACCATTTGTTTCGCCCGTTTCCACGGGCTATTTCAAGGTCAAATCATTTTAAGGTCACTGTTTGAGTATATGAACACTCCACGATTTAGTTGAGCCTTATTGAAAAAATAAAAAGGATTTTTTTTCTTAGCACCACGGCTTACTATCCGTTCAAGTTATACTCTTAGGTACTAATTACACTAATAGTTTTATGAATTAGTTAAGATATATTTAGCACAACTTGTGAATATGTGGAATACCAAGGCCTCCACCGTGGTTCGGATCCCACGTTAAACTGTAGGTCCTCCATTTCATCTCACAATCACCCTACCATTACACATNGTTAAACTGTAGGTCCTCCATTTCATCTCACAATCACCCTACCATTACACATTAGCGTAAGTGCGTATAACCCGAACGGGTAGTAAGACGCGGTGCTAATAATAATAATAATAATAATAAGCTACATTTAGAGTACGTGTGCCCGCATTTGCATAAAGGGAGAATGGAAAACAATTTTGGGGAAAACCACCCTAAGTACAACCGAGTGAGATTCGAACCTCGATCTCCTAGTCATCGGTAGTTTAACACTAGAGTAGCGCGTTAGACTATGTGGTCACCGAAGCGGGTGTATTCAGTGTAGTTTTAGTATATTATTGTAGTTATTGTAAATAGTAAGCAGGTTGTTTACAAGACATGTTTGCCACGTTGTACAGGATTAATTTTTCCTCTAGGTGACCTGATGGTCTAGGAGTAAGGTGTCAGACCTATGTGCTGGAGGTCCGGGGTTCGATCCTCGGTCCCGGCACAGATTTATCTGATTACCAAACCCTTCCTTCACCTCTGACAAGACATCTTGTAAATGTGGGGAATGCCAGGCCTCCACCGTGGTTCGGATTCCACGTTAAACTATAGGTCCTCCAATTCATCTCACAATCATCCTACCATTACACATTAGCGTAAGTGAGTATAACCCAAACGGGTAGTAAGACGCGGTGCTAATAATAATAATAATAATTTTCCTCTAAATGTGTTGTTAATGCAAGGTCTAGGTGCGCTTTTTTCCCCCTCTTCCGAGCTTTCGATGTTCTCCGCTAGAGTGGATCCACATCTTGTTAGTGAAAGTTTGTTGGCGTCAAGAAGCGAGCAGAAATGTTGTCACCAGAGGGGGACCTCCTCAAGTTTCGCGTCATGGACCACCCACCATTTCATGGCCGTGACATAGTCTGACGCCATTGTTTCATCCAGATAGCCTTCAGGAAAATACGGGGGTGGGGCCCACGCATTGTTTTTATGTTCAAAACAATATGTATCGATAGTTTAGCTAAATCATGCTTTCCTTAAGAACTAACTTATCTCCAATACATTTTGTGAATGTGGGGAATGCCAGGCCTCCACCGTGGTTTGGATCCCACGTTAAACTGTAGGTCCTCCATTTCATCTCACAACCACCCTACCATTACACATTAGCGTAAGTGCGTATAAACCGAACGGGTAGTAAGACGCGGTGCTAATAATAATAATAATAATAATAACCTATCTCGTAGACCTCTGTGGTCTTAAGATAAAGTAGCTCGCCTCAGGACCCGATGTTTGTCGGTTCAGACCCAGTCTAGGTCGGTTGAGCAATAAAAATCATTAGTACAACTTTCCTCCGGTGGAGGAGTAAAGCCGCTGGTAGCATGTCGATTGTGGCATTTAAAATAACCCTAGAATGTATGAGAACATAACTTCCCACGGGGAAATTGGTAGGCCCTTTCGCGCTTGCTCATAGCAACTCAGCGTTGACGTCAACGGAGAGCCATCATCACACTTCTTCATCTCCTATAGTGCATTAGTTGTCCACCAGGTGGTGCAGGTGGCACTAAACATCCGAATAGCTGAGTGCATACCCAGCTTCGGATGCATTGTATCAACCAAATTTTATGATTATTTAAATAAGAAGAAAAAAAAAACTTTTTTTGACAGTGAAGTAAGGTAACCAGATCCACCTTCGTGTATCCTACCAGTAATACCATGATAGATGAGCCTAACATTTAACCCACGTATCCACCGATGGGGATTAGATAGTAATTATAAAAAAATATGCTTTAGTAATAGTTGAAAGATGTATAATCATTCTTTATAGGATTTATAGTTTATCATAATGATTATTATAGGCATTATAACAATAGGAAATATGCCCGCATTACCGTGGTTAGGAGCTAGGAAAAAAAAACCACTGGGAATTTCATGTGGAAAGCCATTTTTAATGCAGCTGGTTGAATTCAAACCAAACTCCACCAAGTTAATGGAACTAAAATTTGTAATGAACGTCTAATACCTTACATATATCAGCCAGATATTGATTTACGAAACTATATTAAGTATACAGCTACCATAAAAATACCAGTTGGACTGTTAACGGTATGTCAGCGTTACTGACCATTGAAACAAGCTTAAAATAGGTTTGCATAGTTAATATGTTTGATAAATACAATCTTTTTATAGCAACAGATTATATTTATTTTAACTAGTTTTAGAAATCTTATAAACATTAATTTGGCTTTACTACTATTATTATTATTTTTATTATGACACAGTGTCTTACTACCCGTTCGGGTTGTACGCGCTTACGTTAATGTGTAATGGTAGGGTGATTGTGAGATGAAATGGAGGACCTTACAGTTTAACGTGGAATCCGAACCACGGTGGAGGCCTGGGCATTCCACACATTCCCAAGCTGTGATTTATACGCGTCTTGTCAGAGGTGAAGGAAGGGTTTAGTAATCAGATAAATCTGTGCCGGGACCGAGGATTGAACCCCGGCCACCAGCATAGAAATCCGACACCTTACCCCTATACCCCCAGGTCACCTAAATTGTCTTTAATAAATTATTGTAAACGTGAAAGTTATATGCAAATTAATAAAATATTTCCCCCGCCCCTCCCCCCACACTTGCGTAGCTCTTGGTACATTTTTCTCAAACTATTATTCAAATCAAACCTAAATTTTACACCCTTTTAAAAACGCGCCTATATCAACAGCCTATACTAGAATTATTGTTATACCAGTATTATGATTGAATACAGTTTTTATTTTGTATACTTATCCAAACAAACATTTGAAAAAATTTGTATTTATTTATAGAAAGAAACAATTTTTAGCACATGTTTAATAGATAATGAGAATTTTATTTTCCCAAAATTAAATTACATTTATATGCATATTTGTAACGTTTGAACTATTTTTCTCTAATAGAATTTTTTAATTTTACCGTTATGTGTAAAAATATTAAAGAGAAAATATTAAGACTGACACACACATGTTAAATAAACACCAAACCCACTCAAGATTTATTTATAAATTATATTGTGCGAAATATCGGCTAATTTATGTAAATATTCTAGCCAATAGTAAAAGCCTTTACATAGCTATTAAATAATAGTTAACACTTAAAACATAATATAATAATTTGTTAAAAGGTGTCATTGAAATTGGTGTGGCCACCGTAAATACATAAAGTCCGTTCACGGTAGGAATTGTTCTCTGAAACGCCTTTTACCCTACCATAAATCTATTATATAGTAGGATATTGGTAGGAAAAAAGACCTTTCACAGAGTAATTCCTACCGTGAATGGAATATACAAATTTATATAAGCCAAGACATTTAATTCCAATTTGAAAAGTTGATGAATGAAATTAACCCTCAAGGTTTGTTCTTACAATGAGAGAAACAATTTAAAAAAAAACATAATTTTTGATACTGATAGCACTGACCACCAAGCCTATTAGTAGGGCCTATTATAAATAATATTACAAAAATATTAATTAAACTTGTGGACTGTTGCAGTGTTAGCTACAAGTTATCTCGATAAAATGGATTCGAAACTTTATTTTGTCCAACATGTCCCTCCTTGCATATTTACCGGGTGGAGGTAAGGTTTAGGGGATTGGGGGAGGGCTTGAGTCCAAGTCCAGGCATATATATATATATATATATATATGTCTGGACTTTTGCTTAAGCCTTCCCCAATCTCCTAAACATATATGCATATATGTAGTCCTGACATCACATTCCTACAGGGGTGAACTTAGAGGAGCTCTATAGGCAATTTTGTACAAGTTTAACGAACCCATTTTATTTTTAATCCCGGTCCCTGAACTTTAGATTATCGAAACGAGACATTTATCACCATCTTAAGACTTTTACAAGCTCCACAATTTACAAATAAATATTTAAATCCTTACGGAATGGCATGTATAGATGTTTCACCCCCCTAAATACTTGCCCTACGAACGCCACTGGTACCCATCCCAAGTTCTTGAACTCTTGGCCCGCACAAGAAATGTATTTATTGAATGCTTGCTAACATCAAGGCCGCCTAGATATTCTTGAAATAACCGGTCCATCCAAGAGATCCATCTTAGGACCTATCTTCTCCTGTTGGCCCATTTGATAGTGGCCCAGTCCACTCAGAGCGGCCCAGGAACGAAACGGCACAAGTCACACAAAAATAAGATAAACTTGTGTAAGTAGTGTTTTTAACAATTCTGAGGGGGACATTTGTCAGACAGCTGCTGTTCGTTGTTAAAGAAGCAACAGAATATCTAAAAAAAATATCAAAAAATCTGTCTGTGTGGACGCTCCAATTGAAAAATACACTAGAACCTTTTTAATCCGAACTAATTAGGACTGAAGATTGTTCAAATTACATAAAATTCGGATTAAGCGGGAGAATACATGGATACAGTATTTCCGAGAATTTTAAATTATAGTTAAAAGAGTTTTAATCAAATTTTCATTTATTTAACTGATGTATAACACGTAATATGTATTGTATAGTAACCCCATGGCTTCTTTGGTGCTGACTGACAGCTCACAACTAACAGCTAAAAGCTTTGAAAAGTTACCAGACCAAATTATGTATTCCTACGCCGAACCATATGATCTGCAAAAGCATGTGTTTAGCAGCTGTCACTTCTGACAGTAAAAATTTAGATATTATACCTAAATGTTGACTGTCAAAAGTCAGCTGTGAGCTGTCAGTCAGCACCAAAGAAGCCATGGGGCTACTGTAGCTATTGATAGCTACAGGAAAATTCCTTGTGTTGACTACAACATGTAAATATTAAACATTCATTATCAGATATCACTGTTTATTATAATTCTCTTTAACTTTCAGATGTTAAATAAATAAAATATATTTCATTTATGTAACTTAATTTGTATCATCGTTTTCCAAAAAGTGTGTCCATACTATCCGGGTTTTCGGATTACTGGGGTTTGGGTCTACCGGGGTTTTAATATAATGCTAATTTCTTCGTCGGATAGTTTTTCTTGTTCAATGTTAGTTTTTTTTTTCAACTAGTGGCTAAGTGATCTTACTCCGGTCTCTTAGTTCAGAACTAACCCCGCCAAATTTTGTGTAAATTGTACCACTTGACTCAAATAACTTTGTTTTCGGAGAGTCAAAAGTATGTTTCCTTCTATAGACACAGACTTGCCGTTTACACTTACACGGTCCCCGGATCTATGCCGTGTGGGACGATACCGGATGGAAAGTTGGAAGTAAATAAATACAGCGAGGATCGGCGCGAGCACACAACGCGTAGCCTTTGCTGCGAGTAGCTGAATAAATACAGTCAACTCTGGATTTGGTGAACTCAGTTGTAGCGAAAATTCGGCTAAAGTGAACCTAATTTTCATTGGTCCCGCCCAACATACATTTCAATGTGTGTTAAGAAATTCGTTTATAATGTATACAACTCAGAATATGGTCTTCCTTTACTTTGCCACAGACAAAGGTATTTAAACTTAAGCCAGGTCAATGATTACAGTGCGGGTGACCTGGTGGTCTAAGGGTAAGGGGTCAGACTTCTGTGCTGGGAGTCCAGGGTTAAATCCTCGGTCCCGGCAGAGATTTATCTGATTACCAAACCCTTCCTTCACCTCTGACAAGATATCTTGGGAATGTGTGGAATGCCAGGCCTCCACCCACCGTGGTTCGGATTCCACGTTAAACTGCAGGTCCTCCATTTCATCTCCCTCACCTTACCATTACACATTAGCGTAAGTGCGTATAACCCGAACGGGTAGTAAGACGCGGTGCTAATAATAATTAATTTATATATTTTTATTTGAAGTATTTATCGTCCTCTTTATGAACCAACTGATTATCTCACCGCGCGAGATTTTCTATGAGATAGAGCAAAAAGAGACGACAAATTTTGCCGAGAAAGTTATTTGCAAATACCTTCCAGCGTTCTTTTTTTTTTTTTACAAGACACAATCTACGGGGATTTAATTCCCCTCCGAAGGAAGTTGTGTAACTGTTTTTTTTATCGTTCAAGAAAAATCCAAAAACCGATCTGGGTTTGAACCCATGAGCATCGGATCCTGAGGCAAGCACCTTACCCCAAGAGCACCGAGGTCAACTAAGACTTAGAAAAAGAAAATCTGATATACAGTAGCCCCATGGCTTATTTGTTGCTGACTGACAGCTCACAGCTGACTTCTGACAGTCAACATTTAGGTATATACCGTAGCCCCATGGCCTCTTTGGTGCTGACTGACAGTTCACAGCTGACTTCTGACAGTCGACATTTAGGTATATACAGTAGCCCCATGGCCTCTTTGGTGCTGACTGACAGCTCACAGGTGACTTCTGACAGTCGACATTTAGGTATATACAGTAGCCCCATGGCTTATTTGTTGCTGACTTACAGTTCACAGCTGACTTCTGACAGTCAACATTTAGGTATATACAGTAGCCCCATGGCCTCTTTGGTGCTGACTGACAGCTCACAGCTGACTTCTGACAGTCGACATTTAGGTATATACAGTAGCCCCATGGCTTATTTGGTGCTAACTGACAGCTGACTTCTGACAGTCAACATTTAGGTAAATACAGTAGCCCCATGGCCTCTTTGGTGCTGACTGACAGCTCACAGTTGACTTCTGACAGTCAACATTTAGGTATATACAGTAGCCCCATGGCTTATTTGGTGCTGACTGACAGCTGACTTCCGACAGTCAACATTTAGGTACATACAGTAGCCCCATGGCCTCTTTGGTGCTGACTGACAGTTCACAGCTGACTTCTGACAGTCGACATTCAGGTATATACCAAAATGTTGACTGTCAGAAGTGACAGCTGCTAAACACATGTTCTTGCAGATCACATGGTTCGGCGTAGGGATCATCATTTGGTCTGGTAACTTTTCAAAGCCGTCAGCTATGAGCTGTGAGCACCAAAGAAGTCATGGGGCTATGGTAGTTGTGAAGGACGTTCCTGTCGTCATTTTCTCTCCTCCAGAAGTTACGTTACCGCGAGTGACGTCACCAGGCGTAGTCGCGTGCACTGACCGACACAGTAGCAGCGGAGGGGGGTGGGGGGGTGATAACGGGACCCTATTGGACTGGTCTCTGGAGGAACTAGTTCCCTTGGCAGAGGTGGCACCTCTCTCGGCTGAACTGGGAACATCTGAGTCAGTCACCCCCTAGGCTTCGTGGCTCAAACATAGAGATCTTGGTTCGTGGTAAATAAAATATTTATGTCTCGATGAATAAAATGTTGTATTTCGAGATTACAAGTCAATAAATAAAAACAATTTTAAAAATAATGAAAAAAAATCAATAAAAATGTGAGTGGTGCGGATAGAAAAATCAAAGTTAAATTTATCAATTTAAAATTTAAAATAATTGTCTTTGATCGCATTATGACTGTCATGAAGCCAGATTAAACACAAAATTTCCTTTTTTACCTATCGTCTTTGGTTGAGAAAAAATACATTTTATATTTTCCTTAATGGTTTTCCACTCTCGCCTCCACGCAAATGCGGGTTCACTTAATCTAAATTAAAACTTTCCAATTCATAATCCATTAGCGTAATTAGTACTTAAGCGTATAACCCGAACGGGTAGTAAGACGCGGTGCTAAATTAAAAAAAATATATATTTTCTAGAATATGAACATTTTTTGGTTACGGCAATATTATTATTATTATTATTATTATTATTAGCACCGCGTCTTGCTACCCGTTCGGGTTATGCGCACTTACGCTAATGTGTAATGGTAGGGTAATGGTTTAATGGAGGACCTACAGTTTAACGTGGAATCCGAACCACGGTGGAGGCCTGACATTCCACACATTCACAAGATGTCTTGTCAGAGGTGAAGGAAGGGTTTGGTAATCAGATAAATCTGTGCCGTGACCGAGAATATTAATAAAAACAATATTTGTAATAGTAAAAGAGTTTATATTGGTTCCTGGCAATTTCAGGCAAAAAAAAGGTTAATAAAGGATGACTCATGCTGCATAGTAAAAGAATATGTTCTTTTTCTATCGTTAATGTTTATATAAATCGGTATTATGTTATTAGTATTGAAACTATGGATCAGAAGCAATGGCGGTTCTTGTATAGGGACCACGGAACTGCAGCAGGACCACCTATTTCCAATAGATAACATTTAATATAATGAGTCCTTTTTTCTTTAATTATTTCTTTATTTTTGTAGTACAATATATATTCCTTAAGCTTAAT
>CABFOV010011943.1:0-12506 GCA_902141375.1 Timema poppense | reverse complement strand
TAAAACTTGTAAAATGTAACCATTTTCTATGTCTACTAAATAAATCTATTGTGAAATTGAAATGTTAAGTTTTCTAATTTATTTTAGTAGTATCTGAGTCAAATTGGTACATGCTTAAAGAAGTTAGTGGTTGCTCTTGGGGTGCTGATAGGTAAACCTTGATGCCCCTTTATAGGTCCTTGGTGAGATCAAAACTTCACTACAGTAGTTTTGTTTGTGGTTGAGCATAACCTTCGGCGTTAAAGATGCTAGATAGTGTCCACCACGCTGGCATTCGACTGGCTACTGGTGCCTTTCGTACCAGTCCATTCGTCAGCATCTGTGCCGACGCCGGTCCTATCTTTTGGCATCTAACGTATGGAAACTTCTTTGCATGCCGAAGCATTTTGCCTACAGTCCTATGTTCCATCCCCCTCAAACATATCTTGTATGTCTTGTATGGGATCCAGGTGCTATTGGTTTTTGGCAGTATGGGATAGTCCTGCCAAAGGCTATCCCTACATCTCCAGGTTGAGTTTCTCCCTGGAAGATACGACTGCCTCATTACCATCCTGATCTTGCCAAATTTCCTAAATCGACCACTCCACATGTTATTTATGAGAGGACCTTCTACGAGCTCCTCTACACTCACTTTCAAGGATTTAAGCACATCTACACTGATAGCTCAAAATCTGGAGCTTCAGTGGGATGTGCTTTTGCTGTGGAATAATCCAATTTTAAATTCAGTTTACCTTTAGAATCCAATGTTTTAAAGCTGAATTGTACGTCAATTTAAATCTTGTTTAGTACATCGTATTTGGCACTGTCCACTCTGTACTCCTGGAATCCCCTTGTGCAGATGATAAACAAGCAAATTTAAAAAAAATTATTTATCCAACTGGCGGCTCCCCTTCTGCTGGATTCCTGGTCATGCTGGCCTTTCAGGAAATGAGGTGGTGTATCAAGCAGCCAAAGATGGCAGTCCATCTCCATCTTGAGGCAAGTTTGGGTGTCATGTTTTTAGACCCGTAGGGTTATGTCTTACACACCTGGGATGATCAGTGGGTTTTGACCCCTGCTCAGAGTAAGCATACGAGCTTTTCCACATACATTTCTTAGCTATCTCATCCAACCACATTGACTTTGCTCTTGTGTTTCTTCTGATAAACCACCGCATCACATCTTTAACCCACTTTTATATACTGTCATCTTTGCCTCTTTCAATATTCAATACTACCTCATTCTTTGCAATATTCCACATACATCCAATTATCAATTTCACACCTAACCCACCATTTTTACAAAACATTCTGTCCAGATACACAAAATCATTCACTTGTTCTAATAGTTTGCCATTAATACTAAGCTGGCAATAATTTCCTGATCAGTCCTTATAAAAAAAAACTATCACCTTAGTTTTGGAGAAACTAAACAAATATCCAATCTGCCTTTCACCACATTCAAACGATTTAATTCACTCGGGAAGTCACTTTCATTCTCAGTCATTAATAGGGCATTATCTGAATACAGCAGCACTTTCACGTTCATATTTCTCATTTGCACACCAAATGCTTCCTCACAAGCTTACCTCATACACTTAATTATGAATACATTAAACAACCATGTAGACATAATATAATCTTATCTTAACATCCAGTTCATCGTCAAACCATTTGCATCTGCCTTAACGTATGCTTTAATCCCATCTTACACCACCATAATTACATTTCTAATCATGCATCCATACCATATTCTCTCAGAATATTTTATAACATACGAGTTCTTATTCACTCGATCGTACGCATTCTCCAGCTCAATAAATGCACAATACACTCTCTTCTTTACCATCACACATTTCTCAATCACTTGTTACAATTCAAATATTTGGCCCATATAACCACTACCTAGCATGAAACTACATTGCACACCCCAAATCTTGTCCAGAGTTTTTCCCATACTCTCTCAATTAATACTCACAAAGAAATTACCTCGAATACTCAACAAACTAATTGCCCTATAATTCTTCATTCACTCTTACTGCCTTAGGCTTTGCACAAAGCATTCTTTCAGTCATTAGGAACATTACAAATTGTACACACAATTGGGAAAAAGTTTCAAATTACTTGCCGAATTGTCTCAGCATTATCAATTACACCTGAATCGTTCAGGTATCCACTTGAGCTCAATATTAAGTTTGAATTATATTACAGCTATGACCACACTGTGTTGATTCAAACCAAAATCTGTACATCCAAACATTATTATTATTAAACAATTGTATTAAATTCCTTTCATAAGAACCATTATTGTAGTAATAAGTGTTGATATCAGTGAGTTTTAAAATAATTTGTATCATTATATTAAAACTAACAAAATAAAAATCAATGTGTTGACAAGTTTTGTTTTTCCTTCAAGACACAACCCAACAACCCAAAACTCACCAATTGCATAGATCATAGGCCTAGGCCTTTATCTCTAACACCCCTTCTCGCTGAACAATATTACTCAAACTGTACATTTGCAGCAGTCGCGAAACTCCTTAATGTGTTTTTTGGAAGTGGTTTAGTCATCATATCAGCTGTCATGACATTTGTTGGACAATATTTCACATCATTTATGTCTTGTTCATGTAAATCACGTTTAATATGATATTTGATGTCTATATGCATTGTAAAATAACTGGATCTGTTTGATTTAATCATTCCATTGCAACCCTAATTGCCTTCTTACAATGTCGGGGCAGTCGTCATTGGCTCCCCCATGTCTAACCGCATTTGGCGCAGCCATATGAGCTCTTGACTCACATATGCTTCAGCAACATACTCATCTTGAGTTGATGAAATGGCAACTGTTGCCGGCTTAATCCGGCCACTGTCCCATTTCCCAGAAGGAAGATATATCCACTAGTGAACTTAGGGTCTTTCTCATCTCCTCCCCAATCTGCACAAACGTAACACTTCAGTACTGGCTCATCCTGTGCTGATAGAGTTTAGCATCACATGTTGGATAGGTAACACATGGCATGTTTAACATTTTTACAGTCCCGTTCAATAGGTTGACTTACACTACAGCACAACATTCCAACAACATCTGGTCTGGGTACTGTGGTAATGTTAAGGAGTGATCCGATTGCTTGTCTATGCAATGAATTGTTGGTTACAGTAGTACCTTGTTCTTTAACACTGGATGGGTATGAAGTTTCCATCAGCATGCCAACCGGTTCGGCACTTGTCATGTTATACTATTGACAATATTCTCAATCTTTGCTCGCTGGTGGAGAAGAACTGGGCCATCCTCTTCTTTATATTTGAATACCCAGGTAGTAAGATACATTTCCAAGATCCCAAGTTTTGAAATCTTCATTGAGAAGTCTTCTTATTTTATCTATAAGACTGTCATATTTACTAGCTACCAACAGATTATCCACATAAAGCAAAATATATGATGTAGTTTCATTTTCTTTTCTTCTTGTGTAGAGACTAAACCTCATATAAATCCTTGATTCAGCAGTGCTGTATTTGCTCTCTTGTTCCAAGAATGTGCAGATTTCTTCAGGCTGTATATGCTATGGTTCAGCTTTAATACTAGTGTTTATTTTCCTTCCTTGATGGAACCGGGCAGTTGCTTCATGTACAGGTTCTCCTTTAAGTCGCCATTAAGGAAGGCAAGATTTCACATCAAAGTGATGTGCGCAAAGAACAAGTAGTACACAGGCAGTTTCATGCTTCATGACAGGTGCAACTGAACGATTCTTCCTTTCTTCCACTTCATTTAGCTGAGGTGTTTATGGGATCATGATGGATGATGCCTTCCTTACCTTTTGAAGTACTACTTCAACTATTCCTCTATACCATAGAATAGCAGGGTCACGTTTATTTAAATTGTAAACCAGGTTTGCACATTCATTGTTGCATTTTAATTTGAAAAGCTTTCCTTCTAATGTAGCTGTGGTGACAATGCTATTTCCTTTGCTGATGATACATAATTTGTTCTCAAACTTCACTTTGAACCACTTTTTAGACATAAAACTCACATAGTAGACCACTTTCCAGTGTTGGGACATTCAGTATGTTAGTTACTGTGATACATTCAATGGTGTTTGTTGGCATTATACATCTCAATACGCCATTACCAGAGCCCTGCGTTTGTGGAGTTCGCGATAATTCGCGAATGTTGGATATGGCATTTTTTCTTTCAGATGTTCACATTTCAGGTTAGCCTTATTGCAAATATATGATCAGAATTGTCGCGATAATTCGCGAAGTCGGCGTTTTAGCGCGATATTCGCTATTTTAAATGATGTCCGCGATTTTCGGCATTCGCGCTAATATTTTGGGATATTGAAAAATAAAAATTGAAAGTTTTGATGGAATAGAGTGATGGCATCGAAAGTTTAAAAATTGAGGATGTGCTGCTAGGGCTGAAGACAGACAGTATGTTCAGTGACTTCGCAACAAAGTGTTTGCAAGCGTTGTGACTGCCGATTTCAAATGCAGATTCAGAACGATATTTTTCTAGGTATAGTTTAGTAGTAACAAACCGCAGAACCACAATGAAAGTGGATAACATTGTTACCAGCTGCATGTTGCAGTTTGGTGATGTTGAGTAGTTATTTTGTATTTTTCTAGCCTAAATTGAGATTTAAAAATATAGTCACAATTTTTGTGAAGTAACAAGATGATTTTTGTGTAATATTTTGTCTTTGTGACTTGTACATACTTTTCCCGGACCAGCTGCCGCTAAATCTTACTTTTTTAATAAGTTGACAGAACATTTTTTTGCGGACTAGTGTTTTTTTACCGTTTTGTCCAAACAAAATGTAATTTTTGGTTTTCACTTCAATATGTTTAGTTTACCTGTTTCAAACATTTTCCTGGAAGTCTAGTTTTAACCCAAAAAAGTCACCTTAATCACGAAAGTTTGGTAAAAACCACTTTTTTAACGCTTTTGTCTTAATTCGATAATTTCGTCGCAAAAATAGGATTTTTGTAATTCACCGCTTATTCACCGCTTTTGGGAAACTTAAAAACGAAATTGGGCTTTTTTATTCACCATAAAAGCAGGGCTCTGGCCATTACCAATGCCTTTTGCTGGTGCACTTATATCATTGGCAAGATAAACATTATCTTTAGTCGACTGTATCTCAGAGGAAAACAATTTGTCACTAGTTATGTGAGACGCTGCTCTAGAGTTAATGTACCATGAATAATAGCTTTTTCCTTTTTTATCTGCACGCATATTAAAGAGGCACTGATGTGTGCTGAAAAGATAATGCCTTTCATTACTGCTTACTGCCTGTTTCTCTTTTCTTTGTCTTTGAGGAAGACAAGTGCCTCTCTAAATTTCAAGCCTTACTCTAGGCATGCCTCTTCTTCTTGCAAAAGTTACATAACCTTTCATTGGTTTTCCCAGTCTTGCCTTGATCTGTTGCTTTCAGCGCGATTTCATTCTCTCTGATGTTTAGATACATTGGCTATACTCGTCATTGAGTTTACCTTCAATGTAATCCACAGTTAAATAGTCTTCGGAACGTCCTTCTAATGCTGTGATTACTGTTCTGTATGTGTCGGGCAAACTACATAATAGTACTGCAACAACATCTTCATCAGAAAGTTTTTTGCCTAATCCATATATCTGAATAACGATTTCTAGCATGATTAACACATATGCCATCATTGTTCCTAATGTAAATAGCATAGAATACAATTTACATAATAATTAGATCTCAATGCACATGTAAGAACGTTCATGGAGTGTCTGAAGTTTTTGCCACATTTCACGTGAGAATGTCGGTGTGATCAGGTGTACTAGTCGGCTATCTTCCTTGGCGAGGCTGATCGCAGCCATAGCCTTATGTTCCTGTTAGTTTCATTCTGCAAGTCCTACTAGTTCCATTGACTCTGGTTTTGGCATATTTACATTTCTCCATAAATCATCACACATCAAGATTATTTGCATCTTGAATTTCCAGAGCTGAGAGTTTAAACTGTTGAGTTAAGTAACAGACATTTTGCCAACAGTTTCAGCCATGCTATATTTTGTTCTTACACTAGAGATGTGACACTATATAATATTTTACGCTCACACAAATCAAATAGTTAGTATGCTTATTTAACCCACATTTATCACGTATCTGGGTTCATAAGTTGTTGATGCCAGTGAGTTTTAAAATAAGTTTTTATTATTATCTTTTAACAAATGAACTAAACATCAATGTGTTTACAGGTTTTGTTTTTCTTTCAAGACACAGAGAGAGGAAAAAAACCCTCGGCAATTGTATAGATCATAGAACATAACAAATGTGTAATGAGGTGAAGCATACGCCTTCATCTCCAACATTCCTTATATAAGAACCTTTATGTAGTAATAATCACAATATTTATAGATTAATTCTTGATTAAAAAACCGATAAG
This sequence comes from Timema poppense, assembly GCA_902141375.1. Lineage (NCBI taxonomy): Eukaryota > Metazoa > Arthropoda > Insecta > Phasmatodea > Timematidae > Timema > Timema poppense. The sequence continues at coordinate 6,114 of CABFOV010011943.1, read as the reverse complement.
GATAAATTGATAGTATATTTAATGAATATTGAGCACCTAAATGCTTTAAGCTCTGATTCAACTTATATTATATTAATCCACCATTGCCTAGGTCATGCCTTCTCAAAGTATAAATCGATCCCATTGTTTTGTTGATCAAACATACATAATTCCTAGAGATGTTTCAAGCGACAAGTTGAAAGGTAGGATGGTTTTACACATAACTATTCCATATTAATGTATAAGTTTAATTTAATTTCAGACTGAATTTGACCTCCCAATAAAGTCAGAATCTAAGGAAGGCTTGCAGTGTTACCAGCAACAAAGAAGTCAACCATTACTACTGTCATTTCCTCCAATCAAAGAAGAGTTGGATGAATTAGTGAGTATTTTTTATTTCCTGGAAAAGTAAATCAAATATTAGAAAGAAGTTTGAAAAGATAAAACAAATGAATGAGAAACTACTTAAAACAGAATACTCCTGATGAGTTTGGAAAGTAACTAGTAATACATTTTCTATTTACAAACATTACTCTTACTCTAGAGTAGGCCTAAAAATCAATTGTTTGGGACACTTTGATTTAAAGTTTCACAAATGGTGACTGCAAGGACATAAACCTATAAAATGTCACAAATTGTAAATGCGCAAATACATAAACATCATCTTATAATATGACAAGTTAGAGGTAGCGGTGATCCAACTAGAATGTTTTTTATTACTCCGTGTACTAGCATCTGTTAGGCAACCTGTGATTCAAATAGGGTTACGATCTCTCTACTCCAAGTACTCTCATTTGTTTCATGATAATTATGTAACTTTATTCGTATTGAGCAAATGTTTTAATTTCCATGAGCACATACACATTACTCTAGGCATTCTGTTCTGAGTCCGCGCAAAGAACTGCCTAAATTTGCAACATCATTTAAAGTTTTGTTGACTAACATCTATAAACTGTGTCTGGAAAAAAATCATTTCAAGGAAATGTCAGAGAATTTTAAAATCTAATTTGATTGGAGTCTAATTAGTGGAAAAACCCTTGACCCCCTAAATTGTATTTTACCTTTTTCAATCATTTGTTGGCACATTCCTTTTGGCTTTAGTATCCAACCAAACAGTGTTTAAAGATTCAACAAACTTTTAGTCAGTACACAAAGTAGATAATCACAAAATATGTAGTTTAATGTAACATCATGTGAAATATGTAAAAAAATGTCAAAATATGGGAAATGAAAAATAAACCAAATATGGTAATTCATTGACATTTATATTTTCAGAGTATCTAAATGGTGAGGAATAGAATATGTATTTACATATAAATCCCAGCTATAGTTTATTTGATAGCTTCACACATCTCTTTTTTTTACTTGACTTTTTATTTTATCTTTTATACCATCAGAGAAGATACTTTTGATTACTTTTTGAGTTTTGAAACTCCTACTTTGTTTTTGCCATATTCTTTGACTTAGTTTTACAAAAACCTTTTGATAAATCTTTTGTTGTTAAGACTTCAACATGTTTCATAACAGCTGAAGAAATAGCTCCTGTTGATCTAATGTATTTTATTCTTGTTATAAATAAGTTAGTCAAACTAATTTTTAATTAAAATCTCACAACTCAAGAGCACTTTGAGCATGGTTGTGTTAATTTGTTCTGATTTTCAGACACACAATAATTTTATATTTTTAGTATGACTACAGAAACAATATAGAAATGTAAATCTTTGTCTGGACAAGATGGTAGTTATCTCTTATTTCAACACTCCTCCCAATCTTACCCCCCCCCCCACCTCTCTTGTTCTAAACACTGGGTTACTGGGCGATCAGGCAGGTTTTTGTTTATCTCATATGAACGAAAGGGTTTAGATATATCACATTCTACTAATGTGAAAAACTGTATTTTCAACAAGTCTAAATTGAAAAATGTACCACTTCTTCAGTAGTTTGCTCAGTATGCTCAGTATGCTCAGTATGCTCGGCCTGATGGAAACAGCTAGGCTCATCTAAACTCGATATAGATTTGTCTGGTGTTGTGGAGATTTCCAAAAAGTGTTGCGTGCTGTACCAGTAAACAGTAGGCTTGTAAGTATCATCTCCGTCAGCTCCACTTTTTATACTGTTCAAAATCTGTAAAAATAATAGTTACATTTATTTACAACAGAGCATTTAATCTATACTTCTAGAAAAAGTTGTGACATTTGTTCATTTCCGTCCTTTTTGTTTTCTGTACTATCTACTGAAATAATGTTAAATAATATAATGCGTAATAAAATGTTTAGATGTACGTTGCGAGTACAGGGGGGAAAAAAATCTATTGGCGGCATTATAATTCCTGTATTGTATTATTAACTTGATTAAATACAATTTAAAATACATAGATGTTAACTATTTTTATTTTACTCCTCCATTTTGTAAAATATTTTTTTAAAATCATTTTTGTATTATTTAAAAAAAAAGTTGCTGTTAAATAGGTATTCTTATATTATAAAAGAAAAACAAAGAAAAATTTGTTTTTGGCGAAAGAACAAAGGAAATGTGTACCCTGTTCTCAGAATTGATTATAAGAGGTTCTCCCCCCGTCTTTTCCTTAAAAACAACTAGGTGCCTGCCTCTACCTGTTTATTTTTCAAACAAGTTTTCAACATTTCAACTGATATTTGTGGTTGTAACTATATGAAAACAATACATAATAATAATTGTATATTCTTTGAATTTCTTGTTAAAAACCTATTTAAACATGCACTTTTTACATTATCTTATTTATAATTATTTAATTTTATATATATATGACTCGTTATACACAGTAGGGTGAAGAACGTAGTCCCCGTGTATAACAAGGATGGCCTGTAGTTGTTCTGTATGAAAAGCATAGAAAGTAAAGATTTTTTTCGCAAGAAACTGGCTCCTCAATCCATTCACTTTTTTTTTTCACGTCTTCAATCGTTTACGAGTGTCTGTTTTCTTGTAGAACACCAGCAATTGTTTTATACGTTCCCTGGCATTTGTTTTGATTTTTATTATAATGATGACGAATGTCATATAGCATGTTATACCCTTCATATTCAGAAATTAACAGCTTCGTTGCCACCACAGACCACCTGTTGTCCACCATCATGAACAACTGCACGAAATATTTTATAAAATATAGGATGAAGAGGCTAACTATGATAAAATAACTTTTATAATAGTCTTCCTTTATAAAAGTTGAGCTATTGCACTGTCACATTTAGCGTCCAACTTCTTTTATAAAAGATCTTTGTCAAATAACTTTTATAGTGTAATGCCGACCATAGTGAGAAAGCATTTCAAGAACACCAAGAAAGTTTTGATTGTGTATATCTCTAATTTCATCACAAGCCTAAATGAATGGTCACGTCAAGAAATCGTTTAAGCAAGCAAACCAATTTCTCTTTTTCAAATAGCAACTGTTTTTGCAGTTTGCTGTCAATTGCTCTACTATCACCTATAACAGAATGTTCAATTGCTCACCACTGCAAATAACACTACTGGTGCTGAAGACTGCTCTCTTGTTGTGGAAGTCTTCTAAACAGCTTCCGCCAAGTATATTTGATTGGATTATATCACTCTGTTGTGGTAAGGGAGCTAGATTGATGTTTGGTCTGCGAACCCGATAGAAAGAGTCGACACAGAGCACAATACAATGCATTAATCTTCATACTTGATACTAGCCAATCTCTTGTTGACTTTTCACATCCATTTGGTGTACTTGTGTAAAGTATATAATTAGGAAATGGGTGACCTTCAATATCAACAGGCAGTTTCCTAACCATTTATGGCAGTTTTATATCATTAATTAGACCAAATTTCACAATAAGTTGTTGTTCACAGTCGGTTATCATTTTGAGGCCATTCACTTGGATCTCTGGTGTTAAACGTGTTTATCTGATACACATCCAACTCCATAATATTTGGATCAGATTTAATATCCAGTGTACAACCTGTGTTACAAGCGTCAATCTCACAAGAGGCCTGTGTATTAGTTGCGGGGAAACTTGAACACAACGTTTCATAAATTTTATTTATATCAACTTGTGGAAATTCAGAATTTTCACACTTTTCAAAACCAGTAATATTCTCATCAATCTCTTGCCTTTTCTCAAAATAATTTAAAAGTATAATGTGTTTATTATTCATGTCTTCTAAATTTCTTGCTTTTTCACTCTTTATCTTTTCCTTTTTGGGCGCCAGTTCTGTGTCTATTCATAATCAGTTTAATATCTGAAACAGCAATGTAATTTAGTTTTTCCAGAATTTGTGTTAGTTTTTTATACATTCAGCTAATAAATAAACACTGAGCGATACGTTAAAAACTTTGTGGTTGTTATTTATATTGTACATATATTATTGTAGGTCCAAATTATGATCTTTTTATAAAGTTGTCTAGACTAATTTTAACAGTAGAAGAGCTTTGTTTGGGTGTTAATCTGTTCTATTTATTTAGATAACATAAACACATGTTCATATTCTGATAGCTTTGATATCTAGATATATTTTAATTTAAAAGGGGCCTCTTGCCTACACAACTATTATTATATAAATTGTGCAGGCATAAATACTTATATTATTTCGGGAGATAATATGAAAATATTCATGCAGTTACATACTTATGTGATTTTATATTCATATTTTGTCATGAAATATAAATAAATTTGACAATAAAACTAAAATCAAAATTTAGAATAATGAACTAGTACTACTAGTACTAGTACCACTTGACTGTCTGGTCAAAGAATAGGAGCGGTTTGGATCGCCTGGTGAGTGCCCTACTATATTCTGATAAAATACAAACAATATCCACTTTCCATCTTTACTCTGACTAAACAAAATAAGTACTAGTATATTATATCTCATTCTCACCTATTATATATGGATGGGTTCACTTGACTATAACAATACAGATACACTATTCACTGGACTGAAGTGAAAGAAAGAACAGTTTATTTACAACAACACACGCACTGACTGATCAGTCACAACTGAAAGGGGTGCGTTCAGTGCCCTCCGGTGATGAACTATTTGTACTTCACTTCTGCAGTACACATTCTTCCATTGAATCACTGCAGTTCATTTGACAGTGCTTAGTATTATATCTTGTTCATTGCTACAGTACTTTTACTAATTTGTTTTTATTAGCTTACCTTGTCAATTCAGTGTTTTTATGGCTGAACTGTACGCTGTTTTTAATTCTTTGTGTTTTTTATATCGTAACTGTCACCATTCTGTTCTCATCTGCACAGATTCCATGAGTGCTTTGTTGGCATTCTCCACTTTGTATTGTTTGTATCCCTGGAATCCACTCGTGCAGATAATACCCGAGCAAATTTTAAAAATTGATTTATCAAACGCCCAGATTCTTCTGCTGGATTCCTAATCAGGAGCAGGCAGCCAAGGAGGCGGTCTATCTCCCTCCTGTTGCAAGTCTGGGTGTCATGTTCTTAGACCTGAAGGGTTATGCTCAGCATGGGGTCTTACGCACCTGGCACGAGCAGTGGGTCTCGACCCCTGCTCAGAACAAGCTGCGGTCTATCAAGGATGGTGTGTCACGGTGGCCCTCTTCTATACGAAAGTTTAGAAGAGAGGAGGTCATCGTGACTAGACTCTGCGTCGAGCATACATTTCCCTTAAGGTCTTTGGAGTTCATTGGACCCGATTATAGCTCTAGGCTAAGTGCTCCTAAAACTTATATTGAAGCTTTTTGGGGTTTTGAGATTGCACCTGTTGGTGAAATTTGTCTTCCTGTTGTCTATGAAAACAAAACACATAGCTTGGTGTTTACTATTGTCAATTCAGTTAAAGCCGTACGCTTACTTCATCTTGTGTGAATCTCAATCTCATTACAAAAAAATTTGTTGGGGTTCTCAATGCTGATAAACCTGATTTTCAAAACTTCTGGAATTCAAACCTGGATGTTTTTAATGGCTTTTGATGTTTTCCAGAGGTTCTTGATTTAAAATTAAGGATCTCAACGAAAATTTGGTCCGAGATTATGTGTTGATTTCCACTCTCGAGGAGCTTAGTTCCAAAATGGGCAATACAAAATATTTTTGTGTATTTGATTTAAAAGATGGGTTTTACCAAGTTAAATTGAGTAAAGAATCAGCTGGTCTATGTACGTTC
>CABFOV010011942.1:0-12506 GCA_902141375.1 Timema poppense | reverse complement strand
GCATCGGGTCAGCCCAGACTGAGCTGACGCCGACTCTAGCGCTCCAGTTTACAGAGCCCGCCACCCCATGCGCACGCTCAGAACTCATGTAGCCTAGCAATTGCTACATACTTCTGCCCTTTGGGCCTGCTGGGCTGTGGAACTGGTTCTAATCCTTTCTTGGGGAGTGGAGGTATAATACCCTTTTCCTGCACAGGGAAGAACGACGCCTATCTCAACTCGAGACGACTGCGGACGATAATTTGCTCCTACCACTCTCATCATAGGGTGTAGTTCTATGTGATATCTTCAACCCATCGACCTGTTATGCCCAACTTTCCATTTGGCCCAACCAGTGACCCATCAGCAGCAGGATTATCGCATCCGTCGTGGCATCACTGTCGTATCCCTCTTCTGGCACACATCAGGCTCCATATGGATTTCTTCTTGAAGACACATTGAGACTATGTAAGACAGTGACCAAGGGTGGGGGGTCATAATATCAGAGGAAGACCCCTAGGACTGGACACACACAAAAAAACACGGAACATAGTTCCACACTTCGCTTCTTAAGACTTTATACAATTTAGAGGCATCCGTTGGATGTCCAAACGCACTGCATTTAAGGTAGCATTATTAGAAAACGTCAACCCGAAAATCATCTAGACACAGATATTCACAATTGCACATAAGTCAACATTATGTTGTAACTTTTTTCAAGACACTGAATTTTACTACTTTCTTATTAGGGAAATTTGCCCTTTTCCAGGAAACTTCATTTTTCCTGGAAATTTATCTCAACCTTTGGATTTCTTTATTACGGGGTTGGAATTAAAAATTATATAATATATATTTACCAAACAATGAATCTTTATTCTACTTCTACACAAAACACATTGTAGTAGAAAACTACTAGATACATACATGTGCGATTGTCGTAAACTTAATACAATATATTTACAATTACACTCTAAGGCAATTTTTTTTGGGTGGGAGACATGGGCTCTCCTTTGTTAAGGAAGCTCAGTTCATCTTGGGGGAGGATGGTTACTGGAGCTAGGAACTTTTCCACCTGCCATGGACCATCCCACTTCCGACACAATTTGGCCGAGGTTTTGTTGGCTGCGGAGTTCTGGGGGAAAGTTCTACAAAATACACTATCCCAAATAACATAAGGAACAGGTAGCCTACCACGGTTATACGCCATTGATAATCTATTACTAGCTAACCTAAGATTATCAAACGCACGAATAAACCTATTAGCGTGGGAACATATTTCAGATTCTAACCCAAGTGATCCAATATCCCAAATCGCAAGCAACGGACGATTAAGCTCACGCCCCAATAGCACTGGCGTGGGAGAAGCCCCAGTGGATACATGACACGCAGAATTGAAGGTAATATTCAAATATCTAGCTCTTGGTCCCATTTATTTTGAGCTGGATTATGAAAAATGGTGAGTGCCTCATCAAGATTCTTGTTGAAACGCTCTACATGATTAGGCCCAGGAGGATACGGGCTGGTGGTGATATGTTTGATAACCCCCTTAAAGCACATTTCTTTGAATGTAAAGACCAAAAACAAGGTCCATTGTCACTCACAATGACACGAGGAGCGCCAAGAAATGCCCACACTCGTCTGCACAAAGCAGTCGTGGTAGCGTTCATGTTACAGAGCGGGATCAAAAGAACAAATTTGGAGAGTTCATCCACTAACACAAGAATACATAAGTTTCTCAAAGAGGAGGGGGTGATGGGCCCTACATAATCAATGAAAACCCTATCTCAGGACCGAATGTAACCCAACTATGGAATAGTTTAGCCTTCTGACAATCTCCGCAGTGGCTACCCACAGTTTTAAATCGTTGCATAAATTGGGCCAGAAGAACTCTCTAGAAATGTTGTGTAAAGTTTGCAAAATACCCAAATGACCACCAATGATAGAATCATGAAAAATTTCATTAACATTGGCCGAACAGCGGCAGGGGCAACCATTCTTTTTTTTTTCTTAGCATTGATAACCGCCAGGAGTTCCTTATGAATAGCATATGATCCTACTTTATCTCCATTCATAAACATATTCTTGATACCCCCACACCAAGGGTAATTGTTTTGATGATCTAAAATTGACACAAAGGATTCAGGAATGGATCTACTAATAACTACAGGAGGTATCTTCTCTTCCCACTCAATAGGATCAAGATCTTCTGCCATGGGAGTCAAAGCATCGACAGTCACATTATGTCTACCAGGCACATGTTTAGCTGAGCACTTAAATAGAGATAATTTAAAGACCCATCTGCCAATTCTACCTAACTGTTTAGGATGACGCAACATCCAAGCAAGGGCCATATTATCAGTATATAACTCAAACTCTCTTTGTTCAAGATAGTTGGAGAACTCCTCGACACCAAATATGTAGGAAAGATATTCCTTTTCATAGGTGCTGTATCTCCTTTCAGCGTCCATGTAAATATTCAATCACATATTCTCAGTAGTCACAGTCTCCCAGTCTGGGGGGACAGATTCAACGCATTGTTGCGTTATTAATACATACGAAAATGACCTAATTTCTTGTAACCAATTATGCATCGTAATCTCAACCCTCTTATACAAGAAACAATATTTATACAACCTGTTTTCTAAGTTATGTAAGCATCCCCCTTGTCTTAGTCTATAGTTAGATAAATGTAGTTAGGGCCAGGAGGTTTCAACGACGCCACTTCAGCACAGCACTGCAAGTCTTACTAGTAGTACTTAGCTCCCTCCATATTCTTATCGTTACTAAATAATTACTAAAAGTTCTGTAAAGAGTAGACCTAGCTTTCTCCATGTTATTATCTTTTCAACCGTCTTACGTTTCACATGCGGTGGACTCTAATTTAATTGAATGAGTTTATTTTATTTACTCGAACCACTGAAATTTATCTCTGAATAGTATTTTAACATTGTATCATGTGTCCACGGGCATAAGTACAGTAGTCCATCACCTTAGCTAAGTCAGTAGCGTATTTACTTACTGAGCTAAGGTTCCCGGGTTCTCTTCCCACCATTTCCAAAATATTTATCATCGGGGAAATGTTGGTATCCTCTTATGTAGGGAGAATTAACATCTGACGCCAGGATTTTNTCTGACGCCAGGATTTTTTTTAATACTTAAGTTAGTTTATAAGTCTTGTGCGAATATAATCAATTGGGTCAGAAAATGCACATACATTATCTCAAATAAATGAAGAATAAAATGGTCAGTACATTATATGAACCAAGATTCCTTAATCTCTCAGACACGTCTTTAATACTAAACATCAGATACAAAACAAATAATACTCAAATTAACGGATTTATAGAAAACATGGTCATATCTAGCGATGTTTTAAATAACTGCTATACCACGTACGACTCGTCAAAATTTGAGTATGAATCATTACATAATATATAATTGATTATACTCATTTGTGTAAACATATTTACAGTACTTGATAACGCTACGTATTTTGTTAGTGTGGACCTATTCATATGATTTAATTTTTTCTGCGGCTTGACTAATATTGCATATCAAATAAAAAAACACATCAAATATGCCCCAGGAGTGATTTTTAGTGGACGTATTTTCCCGCCGCGGCGTCCATAAATAGTTTCATACCTTTTACGACACGGTAGCAGCATCAAAGGAGGGTCTAGAGGGGGGGAGGTCCCCACTACCCTTCCACTTTTCCACCAAACCAACTCGAGACCTTTGGACTGACTTGCGACATCAGATCAAGTCGTAAAACATTCTTCAAATCAGACAAAATTGAAAAACATTTCTTTTTTCTTATTCATTTTTATGTGTAGTTTTTCTCTCTCTTTTTTCTTGTTGCTTATAGCATAACTCAGTTGATGCTTATTGGTTTGTCTGATCCTCTTCTAAGTACATCTATGAAGACATCTTTGAGATACACACACACTCGGGTGGTAGAAGGAGAAGAGGCTTCAATAAATACAATAAATATATATATAAACTAAAATTACAATAAATGGTTGACTCTAGTAATAAACTAATTAATTAGAACATAATTTTTCGAGTTTTCATGTACGCAATTTCGTCGAACAGATCTGACAAGTGTGTTAACTTTAAAAGTTTGTTATCTATAGATAAAATTGCTAGTGAACTTAGTCTTCCATTCGTCATAGTTGATCTTAAATATGTTTTGATGAGCTTTAACTTGGAAAAGCTACGTTCAGCAGTGGCCACAGAAACTGGAGTCGTTAGTCAAATTTGTATTGCTATCCATCTGTTCGAAAAAAATCACTTAAATGGTTTTGAATTATAAAATTCTTTAAATGAATGAGTGTCTGTGCTTCAAATAAAACAACTCATCATACAGATCTCTAGCATTAATACCGCTTTCTGTTCCATGACTTAAATGCTTTTCTAAACTTAAGCAATGTAGGACACCATTTTAGACCATACAGAATAGACCAAATCTAGTTGTGATCATGTAATTGTTGAAATAGTTCCTTTAACAGAGAACATACCAATATCTATAACCAGGTAAAAAAATACACTTTGAAATTTAATTTTGGATCGTTTATAGGCTCATCTTGTGCCTCATAATCAAAAAATCAATTAGAAGAACCGTTTATTATATTTGTTTTTTTATTAAGAATTCTTTCTGGCGCACTATAGTTAGGATACGGGTAGGGTTGCTATATTTTCAAAATGAAAAAACGGGACACATGTATGTAGAAGGCATGTATAAATATATAATAGCCACACAAATTACTAAAAACTGATTACATTCGTTAAAACATTCTAAATAACAATAATTTACTATAAAATTTATTACACAAAGGCCCGTTCCAATCTTAAATTGCAGTACAGTTCTTAGAAACTCCCACTTTTCCATGGGAAATAAGTGACTAAATCTTACTAAAAAATTGTCAAATAATGTTTAACTCATTTTAAAAGTATGATTAAATAATAAATTAGGATTGCATAATTAATGAATTACCTTACTTGACGGAGAAAATAATTTTTTAAAGTTATGGGCACTCTTTTATGCATCCAAATCAGCCTTTATACAGGATTTTTTAAATGTAATTACATATTTTTTTATCCTGCCGCTTAGAGATGTGAAAAGAGAAATGACGGTGAATTAGGTAGTTTGATATTGCATTTTAAGTTTTAATTTTACATATTTTTACATATTTTACTGAACTCTACATTTTCGAAGATACCACAGAAAATTACAGATATTGGGTGTTTTATTAACGTAGAATTATTTTTATATCTTTCTTGGGGAAAATATTTTGGAATGATATGCCACTAATTTTCAGACAGCCTGTAATTTCATAAAGGAATCTATCAATTAAAGCAGGGGTATTAAACACGTGGTCCACGGGCCACTTGCGGTCCAAGGTTAAAGATTTTTGCGGCCCACTGGTTCATGAAATATATATAAAATGATTTCAAGAGAAAATAAATGACATATATATATTAAATAATCAACTAATAAATACATATTAACGCTATTTTATAAATAATTTTTTGTTACTATATGAAGATTACGCTTTTATATAAATGTACTTTGAACCTGCAAGTGGCAACTCTAGTAAACAAGACAAATTGCGCTACTTCCTGCTATGAAACAACAGAGAACATACTTCACGAGAAATCCTAACTCCTAGTGTGAGTATAAGAATGAACTATATGAATATTTTAATATTTATTAGATCCTAATATTGTCGGTACAGTATTGCGACCCTCGGGCAACAAGAAACAGTAGCTTTGGCCCTTGGACATAAAAATGTTGAAGAGCCCCGCATTAAAGGGATGGCAATAAGTTTAGTCCAAGTCAGTTATGTTGGCTCGTCAGAGAGGATTACAGTTACCGTAACGCAACTTTGTGTCTGACGTTTCTCGCGCTGTTAAGGGGATATGTCTCCGTAGCACGTCTTTTGCGCGGCGTGTCAGTTTGTAAACGCCAGCAGACGAGTTGTGAACACAATAATTCTTGAATATTATTAGCTCACTTTTCCTTTGTTCTTTAGTCGGGAGAAGAAACAGATATAAAGTGGCAAAGCAAAGAACAAATGACAAAAATGGAACCTGAAATCAACCAAGCAAATGTAATCTGAAGTCTGTCGCAATAATACACATGGTATTTGAACGGTCTTTTTAAAATAAAATTAGACCAACGATATATATATATATATAGGTGTATGTGTAATATTAATACTGGTTATTATGTTGAGATCAAATATTTAGCCTCGGACCGAAAAAATAAATTCTAGGAAACTGACTTTGAAATGTATGAAGTAGTTTGACGTTCACTCGTTTTCGAAGAGCCGGCAACAATGAGGGGTGAAGGGGGGATAGAGGGTGGGGGAGGGTATCTTTGAAAGGTTGTTGTATTTGTATTACTTCAAAAGTCAGATATATAATGCAATTTATGTCAAGTCTTTAATTAATTGGAAACTTAAGTGGTGTAGGGTTCATTGACCCGTTGATTTAAGTGGTGTAAAACGATTAACTAATGATGTGATTTAAATCGTTAAAAAAATTGTACTTGTGTATAATTAAAAAAGGGTTTTTTATTACTTCAATTGGAAAATAGCAGCCATAAAATTAAGTTTGCTCGTATTTTATACGTATTATTAACGTGGGAAAAATTTTATTCAATGTTCCATATTTTCATATTAATTTTTACATATTTTACTACATATTGTAACGAGATTAGTGTTCAACTGCCAGCAGTGTGAGTTCGCAACGTTTTTAATTTTTCTACACGTGCTCTGTGTATCTCTTTACAACCTTGTTTAACAGGTATGTAGCCAGCCTCACTGCCAAGGGGATAGAGGAGACAGTCGGAGTGGGGTGTAATTGAAAGAAAAGGAACACTTTTAGAAGAGTCTGGGATCGTTTTATTTGAATCCTGTAAAGTAGTCTAGAAAAGGATTCTTCCAGACTCTCACCTGTGACCCCTATATATACACGCTTGGCGATAGATAGCAGGGAATCACCAGTTCTAGACGTGGTTTTAAAATTAGTGGACCGGTGCGTCTGGATAGGAATAGCGTGCCCGGGAGTGGACTAGTGTGTCCGGAACTGAGCCAGTGTGTCCGGGACTGAGCCAGTGTGTCCAAGAGTGAGCTAGTGTGTCCAAGAGTGAGCTACGGTGTCCGGAAGGGAGCTAGTTTGTCCAAGATTTAGCTACTGTGATCCGGAGTGGGTTAGTGTTTCCGGGAGTGGACTAGTGTGTCCGGGAGGGAGCTAGTGTGTCCAAAAGTGAGCTAGTGTGTCCATGAGTGAGCTAGTGTGTCCAATAGGGGGCTAGTGTGTCCAAGAGTGGGCTAGTGTTTTAGGGAGGGAGCTAGTTTGTCCAAAAGTGAGCTATGGTGTTCCGGAGTGAGCTACGGTGTTCCGGAGTCGGCTAGTGTGTCCGGGAGTGGGCTAGTGTGTCCGGGAGTTGGCTAGTGTGTTCGGGAGTGGGCTAGTGTGTCAAAGAGTGAGCTACTGTGTTCCGGAGTGAGTTAGTGTGTCTGGGAGTGGGCTAGTTTCCGGGAGTGGGCTAGTGGGTCTGGGAGTGGGCTAGTGTGTCAAAGAGTGAGCTACTGTGTTCCGGAGTGAGTTAGTGTGTCTGGGAGTGGGCTAGTTTCCGGGAGTGGGCTAGTGTGTCCGGGAGTGGGCTAGTGTGTCAAAGAGTGAGCTACTGTGTTCCGGAGTGAGTTAGTGTGTCTGGGAGTCGGCTAGTGTGTCCGGGAGTGGGCTAGTGTGTCCGGGAGTGGGCTAGTGTGTCCGGGAGTGGGCTAGTGTGTTCGGGAGTGGGCTAGTGTGTCAAAGAGTGAGCTACTGTGTTCCGGAGTGAGTTAGTGTGTCTGGGAGTGGGCTAGTTTCCGGGAGTGGGCTAGTGGGTCTGGGAGTGGGCTAGTGTGTCAAAGAGTGAGCTACTGTGTTCCGGAGTGAGTTAGTGTGTCTGGGAGTGGGCTAGTTTCCGGGAGTGGGCTAGTGTGTCCGGGAGTGGGCTAGTGTGTCAAAGAGTGAGCTACTGTGTTCCGGAGTGAGTTAGTGTGTCTGGGAGTNNTCCGGGAGTGAGCTAGTGTGTCCGGGAGTGGGCTAGTATGTCCGGGAGTGGGCTAGTATGTCCGGGAGTGGCTCGTTTGTGTAGCACGGGTCAGCAAAGTGTGTCGGGTGCAGGGACAAGTGGCGTATTATGTGCATTACACAAGAGACGCAGACATTGAATGCTATTGTTGTGAACTATGGTAATAATGAACAGTTTTGTTACTGTCTTAAATATTTGAATATTTATTATTTGTTCTATAGTTATCGATTTGTTTATTAATTTCAATTCCATATTATGTGTTCTCATTCCCTTATTAACTTATTTAATACTACTCCTTATTTAAATCAGGGACTTTGTCTATATTAGTGAATGTGTTGTTTTATTTATAATAATCAAAACTTTGAATATTACGTGTGCATTTTCAATCTTATAAAATCAGTAGCCTACCCCAATGTCCTCAAAGAATTCGCTGTTCACACGGTCACGTGGTAACGACCCTTGACCCATAGGTCACACCCCAATATAATTTTTCAACTGATTTTGCTACATATTTATGTACATATTTTGTAGGTTAATAATACATAGCTATCTATTCTTATTATAAATTGAATGTTAATTAAATATTTATTAAAATAAAATTTGCAAATCATACAGCTTCATCGTTTAGAAAAATATAAAATTACATATGTATTTAAATTAAATATGCTAACCTAAATGAACTCTTTACATTGTTGCAAAACGTAAGTGGTGCTCCTAGCGAGAGAGCCAGGTACATCTTCCCAATAAAAGAGACGATGTATTCCATCTCCTGAGACGATACTGCCTCTGCCATGTTTGTCGTCATAGAGGACCACAAGACGCGCTCTATAAAAAGTAATGCCCTTGTTATGCGGCCTAATATCGGCTACATATACAACGAGGTAGGGGATGCCTCATTTTTCCAGGTTTTATATACATATTTTTTTACGGTTCCGCATACGTCATATCACATTATGGTCTGATATATATATGGTGAGCTACACACTTGTACGGATACATTCCCATTGCCACAACTGTTTATAATATCCTCGTTTTAGGTTGTTTTATATATTTTTAAGGGTAAGAAGGAAACATTTACTGGAAAAGATTCTATAGTCAAAACACCCATACTATGATTCGTGTAATTTCAGCAATTTATAAATAATCTATTCAATATATACGTACAACATATATATACAAACGAACACGATAAATCTGAAATATAATCAACTAAGTTATATATATATATATATATATATATAAGAAAGAGGTTGTGTGAAGATTGCTTTTTAAATATGAAATAATGCTTAAAACATGTGAGGCAAAGGTGAACTCGTAAATAATCACAATCGGATGTTTTGAGATACTTGTTTCTTAAATTGTTTCCAACTTTCCCTTCACGCAATTGCGATTATATTTCTTCTAAATTCTATCTTCTTCACCCCAACAGCGTTATTTAAATCAATATACCCCAGCCGAGAACTAAGAAGTGGTCGAATTAAAGAAATAAACTAGATAGTTGGGTGGTGGTTGGGGGTAATTACATTTTTAATTCGGTAAATATCAATTTCCCACAGGAAGCTTACATTTATTGTTCAGATTTTTAATTTTCATATAAGCCTTCAACCTTCTCATTCATTCTAATAAAAAAAAATATATATTGATAAAAGTAGAAGCTTTGGGCAATTTGAACCCGACTAGGGTCAGCAAAAGAGACCAAATTTCTGACTAGGTTGCAATTTTGAGGTACAAAATATATGTTAAAATTTTATAATGTTGTGGAATTTTTGAAGGGAAAATATGTAAAAACGCTTTTTTTATTAATTTTTAAATTGTAAGTTTTCTAAATAAAAGCTAAAGCGTATTTGGTCTAATAATTCTTGAGTAAGGTTTTAATGTAAGGTAAAATAAAACACTTAGGTCTACTGCAACCAGTGCCGTCGATAGCCACTACGGGCCCGTGGGAAAATAATTTTGTCGAGCCCTCTTTACTCTAATGCCCAACTTTTCAGACTACTCACAATCGTATAAAAAATAAATAAAAAAAGAACCTCAAATACTGTGCACTTTTCAGAGATCTTATTGTTATGTAAATAGCAAAACTAGTACATAATTTTTAACAATGATTTTAAGAAAATTATTCCAGAAGTTTCTCCAAGACAACTTAATTGCCATCCAATTATGTACGATAATTTTTCAGAAATACTACGACCATACAAACATTTGCTACACATATTTTACATTGAAAAGTGCTAATAAATAACTTTAAATAAATGGTTGACTTACCTCTTGATACCTCTGTATTTACATTTTATTTCTCAGGTTCTATTCTTTTTAATTTAACAATTTAGTTAAGACTTAACTTAACAACTTAGAATATAACTGAGTCATTTAAAATTCACCTTTCGATATTTTCTATCAGCGGCCATTTGAATGATGGGGTCAAAATTCAATGTCCGTGCAATTCTTGTTCCCAGATCATTTAGCCTTTGTTGACCCATTGTTGATCTCAATCAGGTCTTTATTCTGCTAAGCACCCTAAATGATCGTTCTTCTTGAGCAACAGAAACTGGGAGCGTGCAGAGTGTGCGCAAGGCAACGTATAAATTAGGAAATAAATTTTCAATACTGAGCTCTGTTATTTTGATGGGCAGTTTTATGGACTACGGAGTAGATCTATACATGTTTTGTCTTGTGTATCACTTTTAAGATACATGACTTCTCCCGTTAGGTCACCAAAATTTCAATAACTTCAACGGCGTAACCTTTAATCTTCTTTATGGCTCATCCCCTCAAGTTTAAAGAGTGGTAATTTGTGCACTCAATGTAAATTTCATATTACATTGAACTTTCCTTCCGTTTCGCTGAATCGTTTATATTTTCGTCCAAAATATGAAGGAAAAAACTCGAAGCCAAGCTGGGCCCCAGGGGTTTTACTCCCCCCCCCTCCTCAACCCCTCTCTCATAGGACTGAATGCAACTATTTTAGTTAAGTGTATTTTCAATCAAGCATTTTCGGTATAAATATAAATAAATTTTAAATATAGATTTAAAGATTGACTAAAAATTCTTAAGTAAAACATTTATTACTTGAAATTTAATAACTAATTATACAATAAAACATCAATATATTCAATCTAGTATTATTAAATAAAAGTGAGCCACCGTCTTGTTCATAAAAATATCAACTCAATTTTTCAAATGAGCCAGGGTGTATGGTTAAGTATAAGTTACTAGACCTCTCACAAAAAGTACTGTTGGACCCCATAAATACAAGTTTACTCAATTATTACTATCATCTAAGATATAAAAGCCAATCAATGCCATTCCAAATAATAACATTAACGTAAAATATGTGTCTTGATGCAAAATAGATGTAGCGAAGGTGCATCTCGTACATGATTTGTTATTTTTAAATGCCACTTTTATCATTATTTCTAGTCAAACATATGCTTTCCTTCCCTAAACCTATTAAGAGATAAATATTACCATCAAGTGACCTAATGTGATTGTTACAGTATTTAATGAAACTTAATTGTGTTAGCTAGGTAAAGTGCTTAACTATAAAATAAAAGTGGCTGAAAGTTTCAGCATCCGTCTAGTTAAAAGGAGATAGGGTTGATTTAACTTTAGTAAATTAATAATATTGTTAATGAGCATTAAATACAAACGTAATATTGATAGACAGTCCTTAGTTGTAATTCTTTAATATTAATTTTTTCCTAAAAATCCTGGGAAATAAATTTTCCGGACAGAGTTTCGGAAACATCCAATTTCCCGAATATTTTCTTCCTGAAGTTAGGGATTCCAAACACACCTAGAAAATCTATTTATTTTTATTCAGCAAATATGGATTTCTAGGACCATATGAAATGATTTATTTTTCGCATAATTTAGAGTGTTTTTCAAACTTTATCCAACTTTTCGACAACCCTCGCATCTCTTTTCTTTCGGTTAGCCTATACAAAAAAAAACCTACTTTACTGTCACCCATTAGCCCATTCTTTATTATTAGTTTGCTTAATATCTTGTATTTCGAATGATGTCATTTTTTCTAAGAACATTGATTTAGGAACGTGATTTAATTTCTTCCATTGAAATTGTAATTTTGATTTGCCATCGGGAACTGCTACTTTTAACTGCAGCCAATAACTCGTACTGGGGGAGGGCACGTCACCTCCGCATGGAGGGCAAAAAGAGGAGATATATGACGACCAGCAGGAATTGCCGACACATGAATACATGATTGAATATTGCGGTTGAGATATTTTTTTAGACGTCATTTTTTTAACCGAGACAATTTATACAACATAATATTTAAAGAAAGCAATATTCATATCGGTGAGCACGCAGACTAGATGGTGAGTTCATCTGGTTCAGTTTTCAAGTGACGGGGAGGTCGGGGATCGAGTACCGGAGTAAGGGGGAAACGCGGTTTCTGTGACAGAACAATAGCCTAATT